>JACSYO010000765.1:135000-157500 GCA_016806645.1 Ophiodon elongatus | reverse complement strand
CTACTTTACGATTTCAGACCATTCTTAACTGCTGCACCTCCCTGCAATCAACTACAGACATGCTTATAAATGTTTAAAAAATTCCGTGCGTGCCAGTGAATGTAATCAGATGACTATGATTCAAGGCAAAAGAAAACACACCGTAATAAAAATGACAGTCTCCATTTTGTCTTTGAAGACAATAGTACACAAAAGTGTTTGACTGAGGGCAGAGCGGTTTGTGTCTTCACGACATATTGGAATGATCTGCCGCTCGGGGACAAGTGTGGGTTGAAAGGCTGGCTCTTGCGACAGGATGTTTCTCATGTCACAGGAAGTGAACACGGCCGTCTGAGCTCATGAGGTTCCCCCAAAAACAAACATCTGGACAACTTGGTCCAAATCGAATCGTAAGCTGTAGTTTCTGACGATTACTCTGCACCAGGAAAAGCACATGAACTCTATTTTAAACACTATATTAACAGATTTGTTTTTGGTCACTGATTCGTATTTCCAAATAGCATGTGAGCTTGTCCTGAACGCTAACAGGCTTGAGGCTAACGCTAGCAGCTAGCTGCTGCTCTTCATTGTACTGAAATGAGTTTACACTCCAGCAATCCAATTTACCAAACACATCAAAAAGCCCTTTTTCTTGTGCAGTTAAAAGTAGAAGCAGCGTGCTGAGTTAGCACGTCTGGCTAACTAGCTTTTATACCCACAGTAGTAACCGACTGTTTAGGCCTTCTCACACCAAATCTGTACAATTTGTCTGAAATTGTTGCACGTTAAATAAATACGACCTCAAGTTAATCTTGTTTACAGACTCAGAAACTTTCGTCTGTCGTGAGAGTTTTCCAAACAGGTTAGATTTTCTTTGTTTTTAGCAAACTCATCAAGTGTGAATGTGTCCTTAGACAAATTGTCAGTTCAGGATCAATTGTACTGCGGATATTGGTGTTCTTCCTTTTAATGTGTCGTTCCAGTATTTTGCACCGAATTGATAAATAAAACGCATCTGACTCGAGGTGTTCAAGGTGACTATACGATAAGAGATTAAAAAATACACAACCGTGAAATACAGACTTGGTGTGCAAAGGCCTTTACTTCTAGGGCCAAGGAACTTAATATAGCTAATATTAGTTTGGTGTGGTCACATGTTAAGTGCATTCACCTTGTGGTGTTTCCCAGCTGGGTGGATCCTGGATCCAAGGTCAGCGGCCCTGTGCTGCTCTGTAATTGGTTTGGGAATGTTCCCACTTCACTTTACCTGAGATTGCGTAACGTTTAGCAAACATGTTGTTTGGTCCTCGTCCTATGGAGCCTCGTGCTAAACGTGAAAAATACAATTTGTAAAATAAGCTAGACAAGTTAGAATGAAAATCAGATCTAAGAGTAAGTCAGCTGTCCCTTACTCAACTGGCGTAGGCATGACATGAAATAATCTAAAATCTAGCGTTTACACGTATTTGATGTAAAAGACAAATCTGCATGGCGAAGCGTGTCCCCAGACCTCCGAGCATTTGTTTTAAACATTAAGTTCATGGCTTTTTCAAAAGAGGCCACAAACCCACAACGTTTTATTAACCAGCAGCCCAGACGTTGACCTTTAAGAGGATCTGAGCAGGAAACTAAGCATTGCATTGTTTTCCTCGTATCTGTGGAGACAAAAGAGCTGAGAAGCAACACACACGGGGTCGTGTGCCGATAGAGGTACGAGAGGAGATTCCCAGTGTGATTTTACAGATTTATCGCAGACCGACATTAACTCAGATTTAACTAATTATCTGTTTATAGAGAAGTATTTCGGATCTCTTCCGTTCAGTTCCTTGCTGTATGCAGTATGTGCCGTCTCCTGAGCATTAAGAGGTACATCGGAGCAGACCAAGACTACGGTAAAGAAGTCATCAAAGCTCATTTGCATATGAGGAGATGACACCCCATTGTAAAAATAATACAAAATAAATAAACACAGAGGTCATATTAACTAACCACAGACATAAAGGGATATCATCTGTATATAATCAAATGGTTTCAGTTTACAAAAAGCCTGAGTGTTTTTCCAGGAACAGCTCGTGAGCTTCCTGTCTGGCTCCTTTAAATACAAGCTTCAACTTTATTTGATGAGGAAAACTACCGATGAATCTGTATGAAATGGCCTTTTCTCTCCTTTTTTCCCACTTTTGCATGGCAAGTTTTCTCTGCAGCAAGTCACATATAAATATGTTTCTTGTGTCTATCCTGTTGTAAGTGCATGATCATGTTTTTCACCCATTTAATGGGTTATTATTACCAGATTAGCGTTTTTGCTTCTTCATTGATTGAATCAAATATTATCTGTTCTTGCTCTATTTCATACAGGCTTCTCTTCAGCAGGACAAAATGATTATTAAAGGGGAGTTGAACATGTGCTCGCGGTGCCAGAACAAGCATTGCGTTAGTGAACACGATGAACCTTGGCCTGTTCAGTTGGAGTTTGTGTAACAGCCCTTCAACCTCCCAATGTTTCCTGATGGCTCATCGTTCCTGATCTTGTTCCAAGTCCACTTCCAACCACAGCTTTCTCTTCACAAACCCGATTAACCTGTTCTGTCCCCGTTGCTTTCAAGAAACTCTCACTTCTAAGCCAAAGGTGCCAACTCGCATACAAGTTTTAAAGTGGCAAGCGTTTACCCGTATTTCTGCTCATTAAACCAAGAGCAACATTGCGTAACATAAGTGTTCCATCAAGCTGCTACTATACATTCCTCCAACAACACATCTGTGAGGAGACAGACAGAGCTTTGGCCCGCTGTCCCTTCTTCACATTATCCGCGATGTAATCGGAGAGTTCTTCTCCCGATGTGCCCAAACAGCCCTCAGTCTAAATATTCGCTGACAGGCTGTGAGTTCACCTCGCTGCACAGGGGGAAACAAATCAGCAGGAGCACTTTCAATGAGATGAGATGTTGCTTCATGAAGCCATATGGACCTGACAGATGAGGAACTCCTCGGGTGGAGCGGCGTGTCGGTGGTTAGCATGTGCCGTGTGGTCGTACCGGAGCTGAAACTGAAAACTGCTGCTCACATCACATTCGTGTTTCCGAGATAAAGATGAAGATGAAATGGGCTTGCTTTGACAAAGAGTCAGAGAGATCGCCAGTCGTGATACTGACTTCCATGTGAGTGTAAAGGGGAAGTTTTTTCATTTGAATTGCGGAAAGTAAAACATGTTGGTAGGTTGCCTGTGGCCTGCGGTCACCATTTAATACGTCGTCTTTCAACTGCTGCGACTTGTTTTGCTCCTCCGTGTAGACCGAGGAAGATCCCCCTCCTCTTCACTGCAACTGCTCATTCCTTTCAATACAATCCTAAAGAGAGCATGCAACTACTACAAACTATTATTTATTATGACCAACAATTGTATTGTCTCTGTAATTTCTTACACAATGCAAGGATTGTTGAGATTATAATATTTAGAATCTACACAAACAGCCAGCCAGCCGTGACCGTTTGTCCACAGCCCACCGGCCAATCAAACAATTAGCCGTGCAGCAACACAAACAACCAATCAGAGGGCCGGCCAGCGGGCGAAGGGTCAGTCAGAGAGATGATCAGCTGACTGACACATGACTCACCAGCCACCCAGTAGGGCTTCAACAATATTATATTATTATTATATTATTTCGCTTTGTTTCATCACAGAACTGAACAGCAGACCCAACAATATTCAATAAACAATGTAATGAAACAAAGAAAACCAGACAATTCAGATCAAATATAAAAACATAAAACAGATATATATATATATATATATATATATATATATATATAAAATACAGACCTAATAGGCCAATCTGGGTTTTGTTTGGAACAGTTACACACAAAACCATAAACAATATTCAAAATAGCATCTTCAGTTTCAAGATGTAGTCAATACATCCATAATCAAAGCTACAGGAATGCATATTCATAAGTGTTTGTTTGGTCTGACTGGACTTTAGTTGATCATCACGAGTCACTGGAGGCACTTCCACTTCCAAAAGAGTTTAGAGGTCTTACATTATTTTCATGCACATCTCCTACTTTGCTGCACAGTATTCGTAAGCGTCGGTGCTCCTTTTAAAAAAAAAAAGAAAACATAGAGTCAACTGGGGAATGTTGTCGTTGTGATATTCTGCAGTCTATGATTACGAGGTGCTGAGGGCGGCCCTGCAACCGTGCAACACTAACCATGTGCCTCGCTCGTGACCATACATGTCATTTTGCAGCGTTTAGCTGCACGTTCCTCCGGGGCTTTCTCTTTTTTAAATGCTCTCCATGTTTTCTCTTTTCCTCTCTCTCTCTCTCTCTCTCTCTCTCTCTCTCTCTCTCTCTCCTGCGCTGTCCATATTTGGGGAAGCTTCACTCGGCCATGTGCTCTTCACACTGACTGACTGAACGCTGCGTCAATGTTCCTGAGTGTGCGATCAATCACGTGCAATGACACATAGAGGTTAAACTGTCAGGTTAAGATCAGGCGGGGAGGGTCAACGGTCTCTTAGGCTTTAGCAATTGTGACTAAATAGTATGATAAAGAAAATGATATCATGTTTTTGAAAGCAGGATATTAAAGAGACATCACAATTACTCTTACTTTAAAAAAAATATTCAACAAGGCAGCCGATCAACTATCACTGTGTTGCCAAAGGGTCAACCAACATTGACCTCATGACAAACCTTCCCAACCAGCAACATGAGGACCAGTCATTCAGCCAACCAAACAACCGAGCAGCCAATCCAACTCCTCGGCATGGGACGCAAAAAAAACTGCAAGAGGAAGGGAGCGAGGGATGAAATCAGCACCATATGAATGACATTCCAGCTAGTCTAAATTCTGGGTGTGTTGCTTGTTGTTGCTGGTGGTTTGGGAAGTCTGGGAGCCTCTGCTGATTTAGGTCTCATATTTTGACATTGTCCTGGCTCAACCCCTTTGCCTGAGTCATCGCCCTGCCGTCACTGCATCTCAGATCAGACCCGCTGACTGACGGACAAAAGACAAATTCAAACGTTAACGAGACACTTAATTCATCTTCGGGATATCTGTGTCTCGTTTCGGTAGTCTGTTAACACTGGGGGCTTTGGCGTGATCACATGGAGGGCACCGAGTCGCAGGTGTCCTCACGAGGATTATTGTGTTGGTCCGTGTTACGTGTGACTGTCCAGGTGCCACCACATCTCAAGACCTGATCCATCTGAGACACTCTATCCAGGGATCACTCTGAGTTACTGCTGCTGCATCCCGGATGGGGATTCCCTCTCTCTCTCTGTGTGTGTGTGTGTGTGTGTGTGTGTGTGTGTGTGTGTGTGTGTGTGTGCGTGTGTGTGTGTGTGTGTGTGTGTGTGTGTGTGTGTGTGTGTGTGCACGAAGTATTGCGCACATACTGGAGTGCGGTTGCATGGATGCATGCATCTGTGTGTGTGTGTGTGTGTGTGTGTGTGTGTGTGTGTGTGTGTGTGTCTGCCTGTATTGTCTGTGACTATTGGCGCAAGCCTTTCCTGTTTTTAACGTTATAAACATTCCCTCTTCCTCTGGGAGTAATTTAAAATCCCTTGATTAAAACCAGTAATCAGAACCCTAAATACTGAAGGATATTATTCAAGGCAACAGGAATTTGTAGGCATGCAATCAAAATTGAGAGGAAAATATTGCATTTAATAAAACTGTAATGATCCCCATGCTGTAGTGTTTATAGTTTTTTTTGTATTTTTCATGTTACAGAATGTGCTTTGATGTGTGTTTTGCTCCATTAGGACTTGGGCTCTGGTCTGTCCTGCTCTTTGTCTCTTTATGTTGGTTCCTTTAAGTGTGACGATCCAAGTTCAGCTTCGATTGAGCAGAATGTGGAGCAACAATCGTTCCGACTGCATATTAAAGACTGTATTTCAGTTGTTTTCAGCAGAAGGGGAGTTTTTGATAGCCCATCATTGCATATGGATGCATTTTTGTTTAATTTGTTTTCATAGCTGACTGTGCACAGTGAGGCCTGCAGGAGTGCACGTTGGAGTCAGAACCCTTTACATATTTATAAAAACACAAATAAAGGAATAATGTGAATATACAGATATTATATTGCCAGCGTGTACATTAATGACCACATGCACACTCAAAATAGAGTGTTGGGATTTGTATAAAATAAAACACGTTCTCAGCGTAGGACGTTGTTTCCTGCTGATTTTCAAACATGCTCGTAATGTGTTGGAATATAACGTGAAAAAAGGCTGCGTGACACTTCCCACTGGATGAACTTCCCAACAAGGATTCAAAGGAATCATCTTTAAAAACCTGCTCGTTAAAACACGTGAGACAAAGAGTGACATGGCTTTAATATGTTAATATGTATTAAGTACCAGTAAGAGAAAACAGAATCCCGCTTTAGTGAAGCTGGTGTAGAAATACGAACAAAAAAAAGTGTGTTTTATTTAAAGTGTTGCAATCATCAATAAGGGAAAGGAAAGGAATTTCCATTCAAATATTTCCGAATCTCTATGAAATCAGAGCTCAGGTTTCTCCTGGTTTCTTCACTGATGGCCAGTTGTTGGCTCAAAGCTCGATGGCTTCTCTAATGTGCCAGCAGCAGCGCTGACTGCTGGGTATTTCCTAAGATGATGATGAATTTGTTTATGAAAAGCAACAATAATATGCTCTTTTCTATACTTGATAAATGTTGAATGAAAATGGTGGTTTATATGAGGACACGCTCATATTTTGAATGACCACAGCCGCACACACACACACACACACACACACACACACACACACACACACACACACACACACACACACCTGGAAGCTGCCCAGTATAACCACAGTCGGATCTGTTGGATACCACTGGGTATTGTTGGGGCAAGGTTAAAAATAGTCTGTGCTTTGATTGAAAGAGGAAGAATGTGACTTTCTAGTTTATATGAGCTATTATTATATAGTTATTATTGGGTACACATTTGCTTCTTGAATGAACACGTAACATTCAAGATTGGCATACGACGTAAATAAGAAAAGATTTTAATAACTCTTTGTAAGGTTGATAAAACAATAGGTTAATTTGTATCTATCCTCGAGCTTTCAACTGATCCCTTCTCTAAGAAACGCCCTAAAACGCAGACTGGCCAATCATAGCGTGGCATCAGCCAGCTCTGACCAGGGTCCGAAAACTGGTTACTGAGGGTATACTAAATGTAAACACATGCTGCTTTTACTTTTTAATGATGGTAACAGTGAATAAAGACCTACTTTATGACTCTCGAGCTTGACGTGGATGCTGTGTGTAGAAAACCCATCAGCACATGTACTCTTATTATAAGCTCCGAAGCTTTAATGTTGACCATACCTTCATTAAAATGTTTTATTCCTGTTTGAATCATTGAATCAGTTCCCACATTTTCCTTCGTCAGCTGGTGCGGGTTACACGCCCTCGAGAACAGAAACAGACTGCAGAGTAATAACGACCTTGAATGACCTTCCTCATTTCTACAAGGTTAGGACTTTGACGAAGGCCCGGTCATGCCTGGCTGATCCTAGCCATCCTGCCATTTGCCTTTTAAAATAACTCGATGGGGTCTTTATAATTGTATTTATTGTTTATTATATGTTTGACTCTCATGTGGTTACAGCTGGATGACAACACATTGTCCCTTGGGGATAATTAAGATACCCTTGATCCAAGAAAAGTGTTGTTCCTTCATTTCATCGTCTTCAGGTGACGTTCACCTTCACACTTCTGTCGGCTTTAGCTTCTATCTGTATCTTTGTAACGCATATGGTAGACCCTTCTGTCTGCTTCTGAGTGATGTATTCCGTTTGTATGTATTCAGGGAGTGCAGTTAGTGACAGTTTGGGCTCCACGGTGACGGAGCCCTGACAGTTTGCATCCCACAACTTCTATTTTTCTGAGCCCTTTAAGGCATTGAAGGTCAGATTTTAGATGTGCTCTCCATGGTGCTGAAGCCAGGTCAAAAGACACCAGTCTAAGGTCAGAGGGGTCACTGATCTCAAAAGTGGGATAACCTCAAAATCAAGATTTGTATTTGATGGAGGGAAGACTAAAAAAGAAAAAAGATAGGAGAGAGAGGGGAGGAATTTGAACCCGTTTGGGCGACATTGTATGTGCCCGAACCAGCTGACCCTTTACATTCGTTATGAATTTGCTCATGGGTGTATCCTTCGATTGAATAAACCTACACATTTTCACACAGACGTAGACAGTCTGGCACGCACTCTTTGCTGACGGCTCATGCAGGAGATGACAGGGCCTGCTTACAGTAATAACCCTCCCGCTATCTCACGCCCATGCGTCTGCAGCATAGGCTGTAAATCTCACTCTGTTATTGTTTTAATAACACTAATGTTAGCATTAGCCAAGTGGTAAAAACGTCAGACATCTAAAGCCAGAGACATCAGAGCTATATTGGGGTGAAGACAAAGGGCGAGGGCCCAGCTTGTGAAAATAGCCGGCCGTGCTGACTCAGCAGCAGAGGAGTGTGTGAGTGTGTGTGCACGTGTGAGCAAGGCCGGTTGTATGCGTGATTTAAAAAAAATGCACATTTGTACGTGGATAGTGCGAGTGCGTGGCTATTTAGCCGTGTGTACGCGTGTGAAACACTAAGCAACCTGACTGCACATAACAAAGACCTCCAGCTGCTCGGGAACACTCAGCTCCATTTCCTCCAAACCGCAGAGTCTCGTAAAGCTAAGCACCCATAGTTAGCCTGACTTCTATATTGATGCCTCTGGTGCTGCTTATTGGGGGAAAACACCCTGATATATTTTCCAACACATGACTTTGTTTTTCTGAATCAACAGCTCCACCTCTTTAACAGACTGTGGAATAATGTCTGCTGGAGATGCAGCATCATGAAGCCATAGAAGACCGGAGCTCGTCATGGAATAAGTGAAGAGCGGAGAAAATACAAGTCAGCGATGCGTTTCATTCCCTGTAATAGTTCAAATCCATACGTACTCTGACATGGACTGGGCCATTGCTTCTCATAGCCCCTTGTGTTTTTACATATGTGAGTAATAAAACAGGCCGGTGAGTTCTGCACTTGTGCCAAATGGGCTTATTTTAATGTGCAGCACACAAGTGAAGCTTCTCTGTCTATGCACGTGTGTGTGTGTGTGAGTGTGTGTGTGTGTGTGTGGAGGAGGGGGGCGGGGGGGTCCAGTGGACGCCAAGCTTTCCATAATGTTTACTGACACAACACATTTTAATGGTTTTTGTTCAGCGCCAAGAATTGAGAAATCAAGTCACTTCAAAGGGTGGCCCACTACGCCGGCCCTCTGTTTACCCTCATGGCTTCAGCTATTTAAATCCAAAAGGCAGCAGCTCGATGGACGCCGCAGCTGAATTGTTGTTGCAAAACTGCAAGTGCAAGTATTGTTTGTTGTATGCATAAGAACCGTTCTCAAAAACAACATTCTTTCAGGGCACATGTGAACCATTTCCCTTAAAAAAAATAAAATAAGTATTATTTTTTTGCAAAGACATGAAGGCCAATAAAATGTTACACTTTTGCAGTCAGTGAAAGAGAATCTGTGTATGAAAATCATGTCAAAACTAATTAGCTCCTCGTGCACCTCAGTTCCTGCTGCGCCCCGGGTCGTGTTACCGGGTCACGTTGGAACAAAGAGCCGAGAGCGGTGTGAGGTCCCGGCTACACAACGTGTGAACCCCGGCTCTTCTCCGGCCGTGTGCTGGTGAACGCCCAAGTGCAGACAATAGAGGAACTGTTTGGCTTCGAGTCCCAACTTCAAAAGACTTTATGTGCCTTGCGCACGCGCGCGCCGCGGGGCTTCATGGGAGACCCGTCGCCACGGCGATCAAAACGACTGTCACACGTTGCAGCGGAGGAATCAAACCCGCGTCGCTGCTCCGTCCCGTGCGGTCTGCTTGGTGTTTACTGGGCAGGTCGAGGCTGTGGTCCGGTGGGCGGCTGCTCTATACAAGCTCTCTGCGTAATGAGCCGGTGGGCCGCGCTGACCCGAGCAGCGTGACTTCACTTGTTTTTGGCCATCGTGGTGTTGAAGTTTCCAAAGATTGTGGAGATTATCAAATTGCACATCACAATAATATCACAGTCAGGGTGGCCTCTTCATCGGGTTTCAGTGCAAGGTGGCTGTCATCTAATCCTCTTCACCGCGAACAATAGCACCAGCCTGCGTCGGGTAATGTCAACACACACCAAACGCTGTTACAAAAGTAGTTTTTTTTTTTATTAAAACATACACAGACATAAATAAAAAAATAATAAAAAAAACACTGAATGGAAAAGAATCTATCAGATGAAGTCAGATGAAGATCTTACAGGTATGCTACAATCTTGTAGAAGAAACAATATATCCATATTGCTTTTGGCTAGGCAAGTGCACACAGAATTGTCAAAATCAAGATACATAAATATGGAATTTAAAATGAAGCCCCTGTGTTTTTATTACAAAAAGCGTGTCTACTATTTCCTCTAAGTGCTGCATAATGAATGTCACACAGACATAAAATATAAATGATTTTTTTACAGCCAAAAGGTCACTTTAACAATGACCCGTCTCTGTACTTCTATAGCTAATAAATAAATATTTAGTGCATATTCCCATTTACCTCACTGAAGAGCCAAATGAAAAACAAAATTTAAGTTAAAGATGAACCAAACTCAATTTGGTTCCTCTAGTTAAAGAAGACAAGAGTCTATTCGTGTAATTTATGGTCAGACAGTCCAGCTATCTGCATCGTTTGTTGGTCGTCATAAACATAACAAACAGATTCCCTCTTTGGTTTGAAATGACATTGTCGCGTAGTCGCCTCCCGTGAAGCCGGCCGCCCTCAGACTTGTCGGACAGAAGACTGACATACGAGTTGAGTTTTTGGAGCACACACACACATACACACACACACACACACACACACACACACACACACACACACACACACACACACACACACACACACACACACACACACACACACACACACGACCTTCTTCCTAAGCTGCTGTTGTTGCTTAAAGAAACAACGTCGGAGTCAAAGTGAATCTGTAGAGATGTTGAGGGTGATATAACTCACCATCTAACTGCCTGTTTCGAATTACCCCGTTGAGTTACTTACTGGTGAGGACGCCTCGTTGCCTCGTTGCCTCGTTCACACCCACAAAACCTTTCAGGAAAACATTTGTGCCTTCACTGCCGCGGGCCGGAGGCAGACCTGGGACTTATTTTTATTCTGTGATAATCTGCTAAGTACAAGCAGATGCTGCATCAGCTACAACGCTCTCTGTGGACATCCCCCCAACAGTCAACATTGATAAATCCCTTCTCACTGCACTTCTTGCCAACAAACTTGCTTCCTAAGTTGCTCCCTTGTGATTTGTTTAATTAGTGCAACACATGTCTGTGCTTATGTCTAAATGTTGTAATATGAACTGAAATGTATCGACGTTTCTCAACACCAGACACGATACTTAAAAAAAAAAAAAAAAAAAAGCAAGACAAGATGTTAAAAGGTGACGACCTTTTCCATTATTTTTCTCATATATGACTCGGCAATTTGGTGAAGAGCAATGTAAAAAAAACAACAACACAAGAACAATACAGAAGAAAACCTTTTGGACAAGTCCACATGGTAAATGGCTAACAGTGGTTCTTTGGCATATCAAATGTTCAGTAGCATGTCCGCTCCCCACGTGTTTGGGTTTCAGTTACCCAACTTTATGGCACCAAAGTACGTCCCTTCTCCCTCCGGGTCCAGCATCCAAGCGTTGGACACGTTGACGTACAAGGCGTCCCCCACATCCAGCCGGACCCCTCGGCCCTGCTGGGCGCAGTACATGTTGTAGGTCGTGATGTTCCAGCGCATGGTGCTGCCCGTCTTCATCAGCACCACAGACTTGCTGTTCTGCTTGATGCTCTCGTGGTAGACGTACTGGATGAGCTGGGTGTTGCTCACGTCCACCGGCGGGAGCCCGGCCGGCCCGCTCTCCTCCGGTCGGTAGTAGCGGAAGCAGGTCTTGGCGTAAATATAGTAGAAGCCCGACTCCATCACCAGCAGCTTCCCCCTCTGGTAGCCCATTCTGTTGCGGTATCCGTGCTCCTCGTCCCAGTCGATGGTGATGGCCTTCGTTAGACCCTCTACATGACAAGAGCAGCATTAAAAATAAAACACGAGTTATCATACGCCAAAACAAAAGAACGAGGTTTCAGTGTAAAGTCGTTCAGAAGTTCAAAGTACCGAGCAGGTTTCAAACCAGCGAGTCACTAGATCGGGTCGTTTGGTTGCTAGGAAACGCTTGTAGCGTCGTCCGGTCGAGAGGCAAACAGGAAGTAGCTGGAGCATCACAAGCTGGTAAATAACTCGCGAATATAATGAGTATATAAATATTTTGTTTATAAGTGAATTCATGGCGATATGCGTTTGCTCAGAGTTCATATTCATGAGTCACATGATGTGAACCTAGCTGACATTAAAATGGTCATTTAGTTGAACTTCTTTGAATAATGTTTTGTCACTTAAAGTATGTTTTGGTTGTTTAAATAATTAACAATCACGTCCAGTCATATATGTTGACTATAGTCCATATTAATACTTTACTCTTAATGTCAGCGAGGTAACGTTTGCTCCGCTGGTTCAGTTAGATGCAGCTTACTGCTTTTAAATAATTAGAAACTACTAATCTCTGCAGAACTGTGTGATGCAACCAGCTTCATTTAGTGAATCTCCACTTCTGTTACAAGGTTACATCCGATATGGATACGTTCTGTGGACGTTAGTCCAAGTGGACTCACTCTTCGTGTACTCCTTGGTCTCTCCGATGGGCAGATGAGCTGATGGCAGACTCTCTTTGGAGGTTTTGCACCGTCCTTTTTTCCTCGTGTCTTTCAGCGCGTTGAGCACCGGCTCCGTCTGCACTTCCTGAAGAAAACACCAGAAGAGAAAACAGTTGAACAAACACTGAACACTGAAGAACAAAAAAACAAAACACTTTTTTTTTTTGTTGTATGTGTGTGGTATCCCAAACTGAAACTTACACCCACAATTAAAAATTAACCTGCCCGGTACCCACAAACAACAATACGGTTTTGACATGTTTTACCACAGCTTTTTTCCCAGCTGTCTCTTTAAATACCCGTGGGTTTGTGTGGGTTTGTGTGGGTTTGTGTGGGTTTGTGTGGACTCGTGTGCGTGTGAACGCAGCACACGGATGAGCATGCATGGACTGCCTGTCTGTGTGTATTATGCATCCTGCTAACTTCTCATTACAGCCGTGGTTGTACTCGGGGCCGAAGGCTGGGACGGGGAGGCCTCCTGGTGAGTGTAACCTTTCAGATAGATGGCGCTTCTCACGGATTTGGCACAAATAATATCTGGACGGCATTCAGCCCCCGAGTGCTGATTCTATTCAAGGCCGATGACGCCGCCATCCACAGTCTGAGCTGGGCTGTCCTCCTCGGGCGAGAGCGTATACACTCAAGGAAAACATGGTTTCCAAGCAAGTAAACAGTTACTGCAGCGGAGCTGCCAACTCTCTTACACATCTGGCATGAGATTAAAATACCAGGTCGTTTTGTTTTCTGCCTCTACCTATAATCTTTCACTCACAAGTGACACAATCGCTTCAAAGTTGTACAGCTTTGTTCGTTATTTGGGGAAGAAAAAGGCCTCGGAATGTTTTAAGTAAGACACAATTTTGGATGCAACCAGGAAATCTTTAAATTAAGTCTGCATGTATACGTACAGCAGATACAAATACACGTTATGCATGTGTGTTTTATGGGTTCACAAATTTCCTCTGATCCAATAATCTCAGGTATTCTGGTAATATCATCTCACCCTAACTGAGCCAACACCTAAAAGAAGAAAGAGACAGGGGAAATGGAAAGCGTTGTTCTGGAGAGAAACATGACCAGCTTTAACAGAACCCACACACAGGGCCCTCGAGCACAGACACCGCGACAGCTAACTCCACCAGGGTCACCAGGGCCACCAGGGTCACCAGGGCCACCAGGGCCACCAGGGCCACCAGAGCCACCAGGGCCACCAGGGCCACCAGAGCCACCAGGGCCACCAGGGCCACCAGGGCCACCAGAGCCACCAGGGCCACCAGGGCCACCAGAGCCACCAGAGCCACCAGGGTCACCGGGGCCACCAGGGCCGGGCACCAAGAGCATCGTCAGAATTTTGCCACACTGCACCTGCGCTGTGCTAATAATATTACTGTCAAGTATTCACAAGCCAAGTCCAGACATATCTGCACGCCTCTCAGACTAAGATTAGCACCGTCTATCCTCCAAAAACAATTTGCTGCACAAACATGTTTATAGCGCTGCGTCTTGGAATGAGACGAGGGTAAACACGGTGCTGCCAAGGCTCCAGAGTCATTGTGAACGCGCTCCCAACTGGGCCCTACGTTGTGGGATCTATCTTGATTTGTGGCGAGACCACGTCATACCTCCTCCACCAGAGAGGAGAGCTTATTTAGACAAAGTAGCTGCAGCTTGGCAGCTTCCTGATCTCAGTGTGATGTAGAATTCAATTGTGACGACCAGCGTGCAGCAGCCGGAGGGAGACGCGTCCGCCTCGACGTCTGTGTGCAGAGGACTTGACTTCACATGCTTGTTCCTTGAATACCACAGTGCACGCAGGCCTCGGCTCAGCCCTGTAACTACCGTACGCACCGCACGCATCACTCAACATCTCCATTATGTTGAGGAGTGGTTTCTGAGACGGGAACAGAAACGTCCTCTCACCACGAGAAGCTCGGCCACCGAAGCAGATCGTCTCCTTGCGCTTTGCGCCGCATCAGCCTCAGGCCACGGCGTCGGATTCAGGATCCCGTGATCTCGTGATCTCGCCTCTCCCGAGATCACGGACCCCCGGTGTAGTCTATCTCACATCAGAGCTGCACTGCAGAGCTGACAGCCGTCCACCGAGGCCCTGCTATCTAGCAAACCCCCTGAACTGCCGGCGGTCTCCGGGCCGACCCAAACACAACACCGCGGCGTGCCAAGTGGGCCTGTCACCCCGACACCTCATAAAAGATCCCAGCAAGTCTCCCTGTGCTCCATGGGAAACAGCCAGGGGGGCTAACGACACAATGAGCTCCTCAGTCCAAGACCGGCTGGGTGGTTTGTGCGCTCCACCAGGGATACCCAGGGCAAACACAAATACATAATATGAGAAGGAAATTAAAGCATTATGGGAAACCAAAGACCAGTGAAGCACAGCAGTCCCTTTATTCTGTGTTGTTTTACTTCCTGGTTCATTGGTTTCTTTTTTCTTTTGCATCTGCTCGGCAAAACCTGTGCCAAAAACTGGGCGGCAACTTCCAAAGAAAGGGGTAAGAAACTAATATATGATGCCAACAATCAAGAATTCAGATTTTATAAGTCGCTCATGCCTCTGCTGATCATCGGAGGAATACTCTGCAACCACTGTCACCAACAGGTGACTCACTCGTAGCGGATTCAGTGAACTACTTTCTGTGCACAGTGTCAGTAAGCAATGAGGCTGGTTTTGGGAAAGAAGCTAATTGCCTCCATAACAAAAAGCAGAAAGGTGTTTTTGCTGCTGTGGTCGGACCTCTTCCAGCCTGTGTGACCACCACCTGGGGTTTGGTGCTCTGCAGAAGCTGTGCTATGTGCTGAAAACACACCCACGAGGAAATCAAGGCTTCTTCGTCAGTGCAAACTTGCAGATGATTATCTAATTTATTTTATGATGCTTTGATGTTTCTCTTTCGGAAAACAAAGTCACGCTGTTGGACGTACTGTACTTTCCCCATGACAGTGGAAATACCTGGTACGCTTCAACACATTCTTAAAGCAGATCACTGGTGGCCTGCGAGATGTTTTGTTTGGCTCTGCAACTCTGTTTCCTTTCAGCGACACGTCAACGACCGCTCCATCAACCAAACGTCGCCTCACACGGAGTTTGTTCACGTAGGAATTGAAATAATGTCAATCAGTGCAGCGATCGATAACAAGATGATTTCCACAGCAGGAGTCCTGCTATTGATATCAAAGACCTCGTGTGTGTGTGTGTGTGTGTGTGTGTGTGTGTGTGTGTGTGTGTGTGTGTTGTTAGGAGGGACGCAGCAATTGAATGCATGTGTGAATCACCTTGCGTGCAGCAGCTAGCTAGCAGCTGTGGCATCGCAGCAGGAAGAAAAACCTATTAAAATGCAATCTGTCTGAGTAGACTGTGCTCCAGTCAGACAGATTGTGTGTGCTGCGTTGCCTGGGGTTACCCAGAGGTCACACTCACCTCTATTGGCCGATGTGGGGCTGTGGACAAATCTACCTGGAGACAGAAACACAGGAGCCGAGGTTAGAGAGGTGTGGGTGGGAGGAATATTTGACAAAACTTACATTTCAGTTTGTGTGTGTGTGTGTGTGTGTGTGTGTGTGTGTGTGTGTGTGTGTGTGTGTGTGTGTGTGTGTGCCAAGCACTGGTTCTCATTTGTCTCTGAATAACTTAACAGCTTATACATTTTAACCAAAAAATGGCCGCGGGCTCTTTAGTGAAACGCGCGCGGCCCGAGGCACGAATCAGAGCAGCGGGTTTTTTTTTTTTTTAAAACCTGCTCCGAGCAGCACATTCCTATGAAGACGCTCTTCCAGCTCTCTCCTCCACCATCTCCAGGAAGTTCTACAGGCAGGCGCACACACACACACACACACACACACACACACACACACACACACACACACACACACACACACACACACACACACACACACACACACACACGCGGGTATTCCAGGAACACTTTGATCGCTCCCTAAAAGAGGCTCCGGCCCCACATCCCTCTCCTCACACGATCAGATAGAGCCCACATGTTATTACACAAATACAAATAGAGCCATGAAATGTCTCTTTACGGTTTTACTCTTTTGCCTCCCGCCCTTTTATTTAGTTTCTGGCTCACATCCAGAACATAACTCGCTACTACCACACTGCAGTGTGTTTATGCCAAAGACAAGCTGAAGAAATTCAACACACAAACACTGGGAGAGAGAGAGAGAGAGAGAGAGAGAGAGCGAGAGAGACACACAGAGAGAGAGAGAGAGAGAGAGAGAGAGAGAGAGACAGACAGATAGACAGACAGACAGACAGACAGAGAGAGAGAGATGCTCCCCAGGTGACCCTCCAGCATCCTGACACCGGGATGCGGTCTGCTCTCTTGGCTCGTTGAAACCCGCCATAAAGTAACAAAAACAGTTGTGGCAGAATATTCGTTATATTTCTCCAGATCACAGCCCGCAGCCTGAGAGATGTGTGAGAGGAGAGGAGGAGGCGCGCGGCCAGAGGCAGGACTCTGCTGGACTGCTGGAGCTCCGGAGCTTTGCCAGACCGTCTCTGCCTCCAAACCCCTTGAAAACAGCTCTGCTTACGCTCCAGAGTTTACAACTTATGACACGTATAAATTACAAATATACGCCCTGATGGCATGTAAACATGCACAAGAAAAACTGCAGCCTGGAGCTCAAGTGAAAACATCTGCATTTTGCAAACATGCCATCAGAGAGCGACCGAGATGTTACCGCTGCGGAGTCGCGATGCTCCGGCTGAGCTGCCGCAGCCCCCCGGGGAGCCTCGCGCACAGAGCTCATCTCATAAAGCTTTTAGAGATGTTATCTTTCGGAGTTTGTACAGCGGAGACCTGTTTTAACAGCCTGCCGCGCCGCGCCGCGCCGCGCCGTGCCGTGCCGCGCCGTGCGCACGGCAAAGAGACGCAGAGAGTCGTGGCGCACAAACCTGCAGAAGTGTCTCCATGCTTTTTCTTTTCTTTCACTCGTGCAGATTACACCTTCTTTACTTCTAAGAGCGCGCGCCGCCAGCTTTCTACAAAGGCAGGAAACTTACTTATCTGTCACTTTATGGCATTATAAAAATTGCGCAAGTGTCTTCGCACTACCTCAACTCGCCAGTCGCCCGGCAGACTGTTGACAGTGTTTGGAGATAAATATTTACACGCGGAACCGAAGCTTGGGTAAGCCCGGACCACGGCGGCGAACGGCGCGGCCAAGTGTGTGTAGGCGCGCGGGGGAGCAGCACGTGACGGTGAGCCTACCTCCTGCAGGTAACCCGTCAGGTGCAGTAAGATCGCCACGCTGGAAGCCACCTGAAGCAATCCCATAACAGCGAGGGTCCCGAAGAGGAGCGGCCGGTACGTGTGCTCCGAGCTCTGCACCGGGTGGAAGCGGTGCTGCCCCGCCTCGATGTCGACGGTGTTCCGCAGGTAGCCTCTGTACTCGCTGTGGGTAGCTGCCATGATGCGCGCTCTGTGTGCCGTTCCGCCCCGGGGCCAGGTCCCAGACTCAATGCAAGGCAGGAAAGAGAGAAGTCTGCAAGAGTCCCTATAATGAGCGGTGGGTGGGCTGAAGGAGCGCGTTCTCTGCGCGCAGCCAATCAGAGCGAGGCTCGGCAGGGAGACTAGACAAGACTGGAACCGGACCGACCTGAGGCACGCCAGGTAAAGCGGGCCCTTTATGGCTCCACGGGGCCCTTGACAGAGACGCACTGACACGTGATCCACCCCTTCTGCCCCCCTCCCCCCACCGTGACACATTCCCTGTGCTGAGGCTGATTAAGCAGCATAACTGGGATGCAGTGGAGAATAAATAATGTGAGAAAAAAAACCTCTATCAGTATTTAGTTTACAGCCTATACAAATTATAAAGAGGTCAAACTCATCAACAAAAAAAAAGAGTTATAGAAAATAGTTATAAAAATGTAATTAAAAATTAAAAATGCAATTAATCAGAGTTTTAATAAAAAATAAACAACTTAAATCATAATCTGACTATTTTTGCCGACAATAAAAGCCAATGAACTTCAAAATCTTCAAATCACATCAACTCCGCTCATTGCAAAATACAGAATGTATGAATATGCAAATATTGTTCATACAGCAGTAAAACCAGCTCCTAAGTGAAGTAACAATAAACAAAACCTGCACATTTTAGAGCAGAGGGAGACTTTCAGAAGACATAAGCTTTGTGTTGTAAATGTGTGCATCTCAATAATATATAATAAAATGGATTCCTTCACATTGGCAGTTGGTAACATAATTATCATTCTTTGCTCCTTTTGTTTCAGGATCACTAACTCTCTCCGGCAGCTCGGAGCTCCAGACTCAATGACACTTTGTCTACCGCTCAGCTGTGAGTCATATCAGACAAAACCGGAATTCTGAGAAATGAAAGCGCAATTTTACTAATTACAAGCGTACATCGTCCATTAGCCTTCATCTGATGTCATGTCGCTGAAGGAAGCGCGGCGTTTTCTGATGGCTACCTCAGTCCACCAGCACAGCTGATGCGGTCGCACATCAAAACACTCCCATCTGCTAAGTAGCTGGAAAGAGGTAATCATGTTTCACATCTTATTGTAATGCTCTCTAAACTGGACTTGGTAGAAAAAAAGTCCCTGGCAGCCGTCCAGCAGCAGTTTATCATTCCACTCCTCACACTCCTCCCATCACTTCTTGTAAACGTGGGGATGGACTAAATCTTTTGGATTACATATTTGTGAGTAAGGGGATTTTTTTAAAAGACATGGAATATAGTATTCATTGCTATGTTTTCATTTGTGCGTAATCACCTGAAACTAAGAATCTTTGTGCTTTCGTTAGCAGTGTTTCCGACTGTAGCCCAGAGCGGACCAGATAAAACTCCGGCTCCAGGAGAGACGACCTGAAGGCCACTCCAACACGCCCCAAAGAGAGAGATGAGCCGTGGGGTATTCACTCGGTTGGAATCTGCCGCCTCACCACTAGATGGCACTAGATCTCACACGCTGTCCCTTTAAGGCTCATCTGGGTCAAAAAGACCCTTTAAGGCCTGACTAGCCAGTGTGTCCCCATCCTCACATGATGTACTGCCAGCTGTTACTCAGACAAAACTGAAAACTAATAAGTCAAGTCCTGTTTACTTGTAGATCTTAATTTTCCGTATGGCTGCAGGCTGTTATCCTAGCTGAGACTACAGACTGGAAATGGGAAGAGAGTGTTCCTGGCTCTGTCCAGACGGGACTAAATCTGTTCACAAGCACTTCTAAAACTCACTTATATACACGTTATATCTCGTTTGGCCCCTGTGGACAGAGCCCGGCTAGCTGTTCCTATGCTAAGCTAAGCTAAGCTAAGCTAACCGGGTACTGGCTCTAGATTCATATGTACCGTAGTAACATGATGTGATATCAATCTTCTCATCCAACTCTCAGCAAGAATTCTCAAAATATTGAAGTATTCCTTTAATATCTCCTTTATCCTTTCAATTAATACCCATCTATGATGTTAATTTAACCCTTTAGCTCTTTATTTCCTACTTAAAATCGAGTACATTCAAATTTGTCTTATTTCTTGTGTTTTTTTACTAAAGTAGAAGTTTTGTTATTAAATATGAACATTGCTACAGTTTTTCCCTCGTCTTCATACTGACCATTAAAAGTTCCCTTCTTGACACGCTCTCAACATGAGGCTTCAGTAATCTCAATTATTCAAATCAATTAACACAAAGAGAGAATTTCTATAAATAAATCACCTCTATTAAGAGTAGATTTTCAGCTTTTACCTAAATATGTCCATGAAATAGCAGACAGCTCATGTCATTACTTCATTTCTGATTTATTTTTGTTTAAGACACTGAAAAAATAATTTCCACTGTAAACAAAAAGTGAAGAAACTATTCCAGAACCTGAGAATCACAAAACGTCATGTTGAGTCATATTGTGTGAGTGCGTCAAATGTCTTCATGAAGACAGATGTTATTTCATCTCACCATCAGTTATACTTTCATGACCTGAAGCTGCGTCTTACCTCAGTCTTCTGGAGAAATATACTGAGCTCATTGTTTCTCGATGTTACATCTTTTAGTTGCGTTATACAGTAGTTTACCCAAAGTGTTGCACAATAAAAAAAAATTCTTCAATCATGATGACAAATTTCAGTCGCAATTTATGACTGCTGTTTATTTGATGACGTAAATTAATTTGTGTTCATTGTTCATTGTTGAGTGCATTTACTGAAAATGGTTCCTACCTACCAGTTCTCCTGTATGTAATTGCATTTTGTTCTTCTGTAATATTATTTCTATCTTACTTTTTGTACATTGACTTTTCTTTGTGTACAAAGTTACAAGTTAACGTAACGACGTAACGTAACGACGTAACGTAACGACGTAACGTAACGACGTAACAAAACAACGTAACATAACAACGTAACATAACAACGTAACTTAACAACGTAACTTAACAACGTAACAAAACAACGTAACATAACAACGTAACATAACAACGTAACTTAACAACGTAACTTAACAACGTAACAAAACAACGTAACAAAACAACGTAACAAAACAACGTAACAAAACAACGTAACGTAACAAACGTAAAAACGTAATTATCGTAAATTAATAACAACCGCCTTTAGCAGACTTTCTCACGATACTTACGATTCCTACGAACCGTGGGAACTAGCGTGGGACTATAACCAGTGGAGCTGCCAGGAAGTCTCTGTGGCCGCATTTATGTGATCAATTGGTAATATTAAACTATTTGTATATTTGAATAAACTGAGCAAGAAATCCTGTGTGCTACTAAAGCAAACTAAGTCACACAAACTCGAGCTTTGTGTCACAGCTTCGGCCTACGTCCCTAAAAATAGTAAAGACAACAACAACATGATACTATTAATTCCTTCACGTCTCCTATTATAATCTGCTTACACTTGTGTTTTCCCCCCAAAAAAACGTGCACAATAAGGTATTGTCGCGTTGAGCGTCCACAGACGGTCCAGCGGTCACACATCGCGGCTGTTGCAGCATCTAAACATGGCAGTGGCTCCTGTCGGCCCAGAGAGTGACCTCCCTCACCTCTGCCTTTTCCCGCTGCCAGCAGAACAACAGTGTAGTATTTTAAAACCCCAGCAGAAAAGCAGCCTCCTTTAGGAACGGGAGCTATTTTAGGCAGAAGCAGTGACAATGGAAAGGGGGGGGTGGCTGTAGTAGGTTAAGTGAGTTTGCGAAATCCAATTGAAATTTCTGGGTGCCAGAGGAGTTCATGGGAGAAAGCTGGCCCCTGATATGTGCCCCTCCCCCTCCCTAAAACCATCAAACCTCATGGCGCTACAATCATTTAATACTCCGTCATTATGGGCATTCTAACTTCATGAAACCACACATATGATTTCGGTTACAACCACATTCCCCCCCTCTTACTATTACTCGTGTTTTTACCACGCTCGTATAGAACAGCCTCTGTTGATGTTTTGCTTCTGAAACGTAGCTCTGGACTGGAGTCTGAGCTCAGCATCGTTTCTCCTGACGATGGATCGGATCTTTCCCCAGGAGGTCTTCAGCATTCGCGTCCAGCGACCTCCTGCACTTGGCTGAGCGCTGCACTTGGCTGAGCTCTGGCTCTGGCTCTGGATGTGGTACTAAGAAGTGCTCTTCTCTCGGTCAGGGGTCGTTAATACACCATGAGAAACTGGGTTTGGCTCTGGGTTTCCTGTGCCCTC
>JACSYO010000765.1:55000-130000 GCA_016806645.1 Ophiodon elongatus | reverse complement strand
GTTGTCTCTGTGAGTCAGACGGCTCGATACCTAATAAATGTTATTAATCATGTAACAGAGCTCCATCTGCTGTTTTTAATCACAACGAGTCAAAACACAGTCGTCACCAGCAGCCCCTCTCGACGAGGATACTTCCCCCCCGCCCACGGCCCTCTCTCGCCCACGGCCCTCTCTCTCTCTCGGCCCTCTCTCTCTCTCTCTTGGCCCTCTCTCGCCCACGGCCCTCTCTCTCTCTCGGTCCTCTCTCTCTCTCTCTTGGCCCTCTCTCGCCCACGGCCCTCTCTCTCTCGGTCCTCTCTCTCTCTCTCTCAGCCCCCTCTCTCTCTCTCGGCCCTCTCTCTCTCTCTCTCTCTCGGGTCCTCTCTCTCTCTCGCTCGGCCCTCTCTCTCTCTCTCTCTGCCCCCTCTCTCTCTCTCGGTCCTCTCTCTCTCTCGCTCGGCCCTCTCTCTCTCTCTCTGCCCCCTCTCTCTCTCTCGGTCCTCTCTCTCTCTCTCTCGGCCCTCTCTCTCTCTCTCTCTCTGCCCCCTCTCTCTTGGCCCTCTCTCGCCCACGGCCCTCTCTCTCTCTCTCGGTCCTCTCTCTCTCTCTCTCTCTCTCTCTCTCTCTCTCTCCCCCCTCTCTCGCTCACGGCCCTCTCTCCCTCTCGGTCCTCTCTCTCTCTCTCTCGGCCCTCTCTCTCTCTCTCTCTGCCCCCTCTCTCTCTCTCGGTCCTCTCTCTCTCTCTCTCGGCCCTCTCTCTCTCTCTCTGCCCCCTCTCTCTCTCTCGGTCCTCTCTCTCTCTCTCTCGGCCCTCTCTCTCTCTCTCTCTCTGCCCCCTCTCTCTTGGCCCTCTCTCGCCCACAGCCCTCTCTCTCGGCTCCCTTCCTCCTGAGTCCAGCGTGATTCAGGCGTTCCCCCTGACATGAGCTCTTATCTCCATCTATTCTATGTCTCCGTCCCTTCACTCCCACGCTGATGGTTTTCATTGTGCCTGCTGCCTGGTTTTCATGCACACACACACACACACACACACACACACACACACACACACACACACACACACAGTTACAGCATAACTATGTGGTCACTCCTGGAAACATGCAGACAATGGCAGGGAAATGTCACGGGTCACCTCACGCTTTGAAAGTGTTTCCAGCTCCCCGATAGGATGTGTTGCAATATACTGTGTGTGTATATATATATATATATATATATATATATATATATATATATATATTGCAACACAGAAATAACTACACTGGGATCTGCTCCAGGATTTAGAAATCCTCAATCAAAATCTGATTATCGTTCGTCAGCCTGAAGACTGAACTCGTCATGTGACTCGCTTCATAGATAAGGACGACAGCTCCAGGCAATAAAAACAAATATTTGTTTTGAAAGAGTTTTTTTTAATACGGTTGAGATGTTGCTTCACGGTAAAAGTAAAATACAAACTGTGAAATTGGTAATATTACAAGTACTAGTATTTATTTTGTAAATAATGTGTTTATTCTAGATATTTATATATTTACATGGTTTTGAAAACATCTCTGAAATGGTGAAAAATCTTACTGATCTGATTTTTTCATCAAATAGATAATGGAATAACAGTAAATGTCTGATATTAATAACAGTGAATATTCATAATTTACATTATATATAAGCTCACGAAGAAGCTGAGAATAAACAAAGCCACGAAACATTTTCGATCCCTTTCTGACTTAATGACTTAAACGCTCCCTTCTTTCATGAATCCAGTGGGTAAAGAAAATAAAATAAATCCACTCCATAAACCTTCTCAGAGTTACAGATGGACCTGGAGGGTTTTGGACTGCGGGACTGCAACCGCCGCCTAAAAACAATTCATCACCACAAGTTCCAGCAGAAAATTAATTTCCGAATGAGCTTTTTATGTGAAACTCTCTGGAAGTGCCTCATTGCTCCGCATGCTGCTACAGTACAGGAGGTCACAGAGAATGACCTCAGACCCACCTCCGTGATTCAGTCCCTCGGCTCATGAACCGCTCACACCTTTAACTTCATGGTGATGAAACAAAGAGCAGACGCACCACAAGACAAGAACAAACAAAACAAAGGATATGTTCTTCAGGCCGGAGTAAACAAAAGCCTGAGCCGAGATGATGTAGCTGGTTTTCCCCTTTCCAACACAAAGCCCAGTACAGTAGATCATGGATTCCATGGGCTTGACTCAAACCCCCCCCACCCCCTTCCTCTCCCCTCATCCAGTGGACTCTCCCAACAACCCGACCGTTTGTTGCTGTTGGGAGGGAAGTGATGTCAGTGACTCACACATCGACACGGCGGGGGGATGCACCAGCAGAGCCAGGACCCAGCCTATCTGATGTCAGAGTGTGTGTGTGTGTGTGTGTGTGTGTGTGTGTGTGTGTGTGTGGGACCACACCACTGGGAAGCAGACTGATGGTGGTATGCTATCGGGCTCCTGTCTGTCTCTCCATATCGCTGACTGATCATTTTCCGCACAATAGCAGCTATACATTGCTTGCTGTGCCGACTGTGCGTCAGTGCTCGTGCTCGTGCTCGTGCTCGTGCACGCTAATCTGTAAACTGTCAGAGCAGATTACCGAGAGCATCCGATGCCCTTACAAACTGCTGTTGTGTCTCGCTGACGTTCCTGTGGCTTCTCCTCTGTGAAGCTGTTGCGATGGTCCATTAGGGTTTCTGTGGTCGTGTTCCAGCATCATCCACAGTCATGTGTCACTCAACCACCTCCTCCCCGTAATGCTTTCTCACTACGGCCAGGACACGCACCGACAACATTCCTACGGCGAACGCTGCCAAGAAGAGAAAGAAAGGGTTTTACATGTCATCATAATAATAATAATCAAATCATAAATCATCACTATGAAGATATTGTGAGCCAATTGGAAACTAGTGTTCAATGGACGCTATCTATCAGCGCAATCAACACAAGTTTTCTTTTCTTGTGTGATTCGGCTGAAAGCTCTGGAAAGAAACTAGGAAGTGAGCCTTTAGTTGGGATTGTTGAAGGTCAAGAATAAACTTTTAAGCCAATCCTAAAAATGGATGAAATCCTAATTGCATGTGAACAAATCCTTCTCCGTGAAAACTGGGCAGACTCAGTGGGCTCATGACGACAGCCAAAAGAAGGAAAGCTAGTAAGTGGCCCTTGAGTTGGGATCAGTTCCTCTTCGCAGCTTCTAAAGCCTCTATATCTGTGGAACAGATGACTTCTGTAAAACAGCCTTATTATACTTCCACTTTGTGGCCATATATCAATCAGCAAACCAATCAAACCATAATTGTTTCACCTAATTTAATCATAACGTTTATTTTGTTCAATAAACTGGGAAAGAGAACCCGCTGAGATGTGTTTTCGGTCTGTACCCACGTCAGTTAGTAACGGGACTTTCCCCAATTTATTTTTACTTTTTCTTTGCTGGGCTCACGGAACCGATGCAGCCATTAAAATAATGCCGGATGCGTGTTGGGAACAATATGCACAAATTAGCCCGAATGAAAGAATGAAATATCGTGAACTCATCGCGCTGTGCCGATGTGGTTTTTAATACGTGATATATGTCTTCCTGGCCTCTTCTGGCTGTGTGATTAAAACTTCGCGGTGGCCTCTGAACTCTGCCACAGGAACGAATGTTGGAATAACCATTTGTCACGTTGCTCGGGAAGAGGAACAGGAAATACCAATCCTGTCTTTCCTCAGACGGCCTACTGTTCCTCACCAAGAGGGGACAGCAATTTGCAGAGATTCACATCTACACCCCCCCCCTCCCCGGACCCCCAGACCCCCGGACCCCCACACACACACACTAATTTGAAGCCGGCTGTCGATGACCTCACTCAGCCAGGTCGCCCACAAGCTGAGCCGAACCATATCCTTGTATGGCCTCTTGCTTCCCGCCGCTCAGAAGATCAGAGGCATGGGCTCGTCATGACACATTCCTGCCTCGCCTCCCGTATCACTGTACAGCCTGCAATTAGCTCTTCCCACCTTCCCTCCCCCTCATCTCTTTCTTCTTTCTCCTCCTCCGTGTCAGACAGACACCTCCATTCATCCTCTCACTGACAGGTACTGTGCATTGTAGCGAACATTAGCTAATTATACATGTGTGCGTGTGGCGCGCTCTAATCACACAGCAACAATGGCTTGTGTTGTGCAGCTGTATCCAGGCACGGCGAGGACTGGAGCGCTGTGATGGACACATCCCTTCTGCTTCTCTTGGAACCTGCAGCACGAGTCAACAGGGAGGAGGTGGAGGAGGTGGAGGAGCGGGGGAGGCGGAGGAGGCGGAGCAGCCTCGGCCTGTGAAGTGACAGGTAACAGGTGGAGGAGTCCCTGTAGTTATCACTGAGAATGAGTGTTCCTCGTGAAGCCTCTTCACCCGCAGTATAAACACGGCCTGTGATGTGGTGTAGTTTCTGATACGGTGCATCACGGCTGCAGAGATTTACTGTAACAATGAATTATGTCTGACCAAACTTTGTGAATCAACATTTAAAGTGGGAGCGTTCCCGTGGGAGGAGAAGCACTCGGAACTCGGAAACTCGGAAAGTTTTACTTAGTACAGAAATACTTTACGCAAAATGTACTTTTTTATTTGATTAGCATGATTATTATTGATGCATTACTGCAGCGGGTCGAGGGAGCGAGCACATTTTTGTTAACTATTGGAATGCTTCAATATCATATTTCAGATTACATGTTCTGCATGTTAAATCTTAACCTGCAGGTAAACGTAGCAGAGAACAACAAGTACAATATGGTACGTTATATTACACGTCAGTAAAGTACAAGTACAACAAGTACAATATGGTACGTTATACTACACGTCAGTAAAGTACAAGTACAACAAGTACAATATGGTACGTTATACTACACGTCAGTAAAGTACAAGTACAACAAGTACAATATGCTACGTTATATTACACGTTAGTAAAGTACAAGTACAACAAGTACAATATGGTACGTTATACTACACGTCAGTAAAGTACAACAAGTACAATATGCTACGTTATATTACACGTCAGTAAAGTACAAGTACAACAAGTACAATATGGTACGTTATACTACACGTCAGTAAAGTACAAGTACCTTAAATTGTATGCTTGAAGACTTGGAGTGCTTGAGTAAATGCATTTTTTACCATATTGAAAAACGCCCGTCACATAAGATGATGTTTCCAAATATTCCTTGTGTTTTTTTTCAGAAATACTAAATTTATAAAAATGAAAAAAAAAGCAGACATTCCTCACTTTTTAGAAACTAGCAGCCGGGAATGTTTGGTATTTTTGTTGGTAAAAGACTTAAATGATTTATTAGTTATTTGCTGATTAATCGTATCTACTAATCCATTAATGAACCATTTCTCCTTTTAACACATAATTATTGGATTTTCTGACATTAAGCAAAAGGCTTAAACTAAATTATTTTTCATTGTGTTTGGAACATGATAGACTTCATCAGTAATGCCACACAACAATATCACAACGACACGAGACAATAAATAAGAGCACATGAAAAAAAGCTTTATTGTCACATCAAGCTTCAAACATAAACAAATTTAGAGTTTTTGACTTCAAGCTGAGAATGTGTAAACTATTCAGCAAAGCCACTGGGGAGAACAAGTAGTGAACTCACTGATATATAACTTACATAATTTATTAAATATCTTCATTTGGCAGGGTTTTACAAGGAAGCAGGAAGAATACAGAGGTGAGGTACATCTCTCTTTTTATTTCTTATTTAGTTTTTTTTTGTTTTCCTGTGGTCATAAGTAACACCGGGAACGACAGTAGCAAAACAGATTTACAGCATCTGCTTCTAAATGGAGATTCAGCTTTCACAAACACAACGATATAGAGCTGTAGGTCATGTGGGACGCACAGGAATGTCAAGTAGATCAAAGAAAGCAAACAAAAAGAAAAGGGGGAGGGGCTGAGCCATGAAAAAAAAACAAAAGAAAAGAAACGACCTGGGAAAGTCCGACTTCAACGACTCAACATTCACACTGACACTCTCTTCGGGTCACGTGATGACTCGTAATACATTCCTCTAATGTAAACCAAGAGATATGCACCCTCCCTTCTCAGGTTAATACTTGACCGTCTTCTTTTCCACTATTATTATTAATAGTAGGGATCACTTTGGGTTTTAATCTTTCAAAAAATAGTGGATTTTGTGATATAATAATTTTTGCATGTAAACAAATCATACAGGACGAACACCTTTAAGATTATGCGAGCGTTTGGCAGCCTGCAGATGAAGCAGTAACAGACGGGGCCTCTGCAGAGGGCCCGATCAGTCAGCAGAAGCTAATACATAAAGAACGCTCAGCTTCAGCCATGCAGGTGGAGCACCACCACCAACACTTGGTTTATAGCCAGAGACGGGAGGCCGTGGGACGTTACAGTGTTTCAAACTCGGGAGGGGAAGTCCTGATACTCAATCTGAGGACCTCGAAGCATCGCGTTATCCTCGGGTCCTTCGTTAAGGAAAAGAATAAATAAATAGCAACCGTGAAGATGTATCCCAACAATCTCTCCTTGAGTAGGGAGCAAACTCACAGCGGAGGGGTGGGGGGGTGGGAGGGGTGGGGGGGGGGTTGCCCAGTCTCTCCTGGTGCAACTCAGCTAGTAATGCTGTGCGTGTGGACGCGTGTGGGGGAGGCTGGTGAGTAACAAGGGTGAGTGTGAGTGAGTGTGTGTGTGAGTCTGTGTGAGAGTCTGTGTGAGTGTGTGAGTCTGTGTGTGAGTGTGTGTGTGAGTCTGTGTGAGTGTGTGAGAGTGTGTGAGTCTGTGTGTGTGTGTGTGTGAGTCTGTGTGAGTGTGTGTGAGTGTGTGTGAGTGTGTGTGAGAGGGGTTAGTGCTGTGAGGAAGTTTTGGTACCCGACTTCCTCATTCCAAGCTCGAGCTACGCACAAGCTGTTGGTCTGTGGTTGTGGAGGTGCAGACCAGAAGTGTTTTTAATTACTAAACGATCTGTTATCTGCGTCACTGGATCTTCCCTGGAGCTGGACCACGATGACCGGAGGACCGTTCACCTTCTACTGACTGCGGGGCCGGAGAGTCCCCTGGGAAGCTACGTTTGGCAACATTAAGCCAAAACCATGGCTTTTTCTTCTTCGTAGCTCTGAGCAGCATTTCATGTTTGACTAGACACACTCACCTTCAAAAAATATATACTTTTTGAAACCAACCGTCACAAACATAAACATCATCCACTCCAAGTCTTTTTTACTAAGTTTGACAACCAAGGAGATTGCGGCTCGACAAGCAGCGTTACAGTAATGAGATACAACAGGAATACCAATAACGGTAAGAGGCAACTTCACCAAGTGCTAATTATCATCCAACCACCAAATGTACGGCCCATCAGAGAAGTACAATTTACTAAAGATATGGGTTTTGCAAATGTCACAATGCCTTGTCCGTCTGTATGAGTGGTCAAATGTGACGAGTCATTTTGTCCAAATTTAATTTATCCGGAACTTCAGAAAAGAGAAACGCCACTAAAGCAAAGTGAGTGACGTCAGTCTGAGTGGATCAATACAACAACGGAATACTACTGAGGATCACTGTGGATGAGTGTTGTTTTATCAGGAGGGAGGTACACCAAGGGTGTGGGGTGTGTGTGTGTGTGTGTGTGTGTGTGTGTGTGTGTGTGTGTGTGTGTGTGTGTGTGTGTGAGCGTGTGTGAGCGCACAGTTGGTCTCTTAACATGTGGAAACACCACAGAGGTGAGCTGTGGGTGTGATGACATCATCCGACCAGCAGCTATGGGGATTCCCTAACAACAACAACAACAAAACACACTCTTCCTCTCAACTCACTGAACTTCTGTCTGGAACAGACGGGATGTGTCTCGCTCTCTTTCGCGTCTCCCCGGTTTTTTTTGTTTTGTGGAGCTCGAGCACAATGGTGTGAGGGCTTCAATTCAGACGTGAAGACAGCTCATTAAATCAACACCCGATAAATAATAATGCTGCAACAACGAAAACAAGAGGGCGGAAAGGAAAAGAAAGCACGACGGAGGTCTTGGTCACTGCATGCATATCACACGCCGCCCACATTCATCAGAGTTACATAGATTAGTGGATTTGTATGGCGCCCTCTAGGGGCCGCGGAGTTTGCAAAGCCCTGTTTGGAACCGAGGAGAGAGGAGAGGGGAGAGAGAGGAGAGAGAGAGGGGAGAGAGGAGAGAGAGGAGAGAGGAGAGAGGAGAGAGGAAAGAGGAGAGAGGAGAGAGGAGAGAGGAGAGAGGAAAGAGGAGAGAGGGGAGAGAGGAGAGAGGAGAGAGGAGAGAGAAGGGGCGAGAGGAGAGAGGAGAGAGAAGAGAGGAGAGAGGAGAGAGGAGAGAGGGGAGAGAGGAGAGGGGAGAGAGGAGAGAGGAGAGAGGAGAGAGAAGGGGCGAGAGGAGAGAGGAGAGAGAAGAGAGGAGAGAGGAGAGAGGAGAGAGGAGAGAGGAGAGAGAAGGGGCGAGAGGAGAGAGGAGAGAGAAGGGGCGAGAGGCGAGAGGAGAGAGAAGAGAGGAGAGAGGAGAGAGGAGAGAGGAGAGAGGAGAGGAGCTAGGCGTGCTCCAGGAGCCACTGGAAGAGGGGGGTGCGGTGAGGCTCCCTGCCCGCCTGCAGGGCCTCGTCTCTGGCCGGGGGCTGGCTGTGCGTCTCCTCGCAGTAGCGCAGCAGCGTGTGCAGCAGCTCTCCAGACCTCCACTTCTTCTCCCGAAGCCTTTGGACCACCGCCGGCAGCTGAAAGGGAAACGGGTATCGGTCACTTCCAGAATCAAAAGGAGGCCGCGTCAGGCTTATCAATTGTAATTTAGAATTATGAGCGTCGCACATGAAAGGAGATGGTGTCTCATAAAGACATGAAAGAGGAGCCGCTTTGTCCAGAGGCCAGGAGGAAAGGCGAAGGATCACAATCAACCTTTGTCAAGAGGTTTATAGTTTATTTTTCTGATTTACAGTTTCAGTCAAATATAAATATAGTTAAACAAAGTCGTCTGGAAGGATGAGATTTGGAATAAGCCAAAGCTCAGAAACAACATTCGAAGAATACAACTCAGAACGGTGTAATAATGTAATGTACAGAGAGGTCAGAGGTCAGAGGTCAGAGGTCCCTGTGGGCTCACTTAGGAACTGGCAACGTGGCATGTTTGAGACATAAAAGATATGAAAGGTATCTCTGTGTTGTTGAGGATGAATTTGATTATGTTCATTGCTCCATGTATATTGATTTGAAAGATTCAGACATTCTGGTCGACTAACCCTGATTTAGTTTGGGTCTGTTTGCCGGGTTAGTGCGGGAATGAAAGCTGTCAATCAAACTCTGGTGACTCTGCTCGAGACCCACCGCTTCCAAACACACAGTGTTATGATAGCAGAGGTGTGAGTTTAGCATGATTTCTATTTTGATTGTGAAATCTGTTCAGGAAGCGATCTTTAAATCAATAAGTGAAGTATAAATCATATCAAAGAGCCTTTTTGTATTTGTGAAATTGTATTTTATGATTTGTTATTGCAGTCATTAAAGGTGTAGACTAGCAGGTTGCCAGAAAGTAAATGGCAAAACTGTGGAGGAGCTCAACTAGTTTGAATGAAATTACTATCAAATGGAAGAGAAAATGCTTGTGAACCACTGGACTTATGATATATTATAGAACTTGTTTTACTTAATAAAAAGCAAAGTGTCCCATCACCTGCTGGAGCTCTCTGTCGGGGGCCAGCTGGATCTGGGGGATGTCGGCCATGGAGGCCGCCACCCACTGCAGCATGCTCCTGAGCTGGGGGTCGAGGGTCACGTGTTGGGGGCCACGCCCGAACTCCCTGACGTCCGAGTTCACTACGACCAGTGCGGCCCTGGGAGCCTGCACCTGAGTCTTGTCCACGCAGAGAGTCCCTGTAAGGACGGGGGAGGGGCGGAGTCAGAGAGGAGGAGGACACACACACACACACACACACACACACACACACACACACACACACACACACACACACACACACACACACACACACACACACACACACACACACACACACTAGAATGACTGGCTGTGGAGGGAGTGGAGTGGTTGGAGTAGCATTAGTGTGTCTGAATACGGGGGTGGTGAAATCCCCGGCTACAACACACTCAGACAGACGCACGCAGACAACTGTTCTGAATCTCAGAGCGGAAAGAGCGAGACCTCAAATTAAGAAGGAGGGCGGGGGGGGGGCTTTTCCCTATATCCATCTGCTCTCCAAAAAGCTATGTTAAACGGTTCGATTTGCTTGTTCACATAACAGCTGTTATTGAATTAGAAAAACATTTAACATTTAACGCGGAGGCGAAACATCCTTACCGCTGGATTCCTCTTTGACCTCGGCCTCCTTGTCCTCTGTGTGGTCACTGTCGGGGGGGAAATGTCACACAGGTTAGTGAGGAGAAATAAGTGGGAGGAGCCACAGAGGACAAAAGGCATGCGCCGCGGGACGTCCCGATCGAGAGACGCCTCACACGTGTTTCACATCAATGTTTCTTTTTGAGAGAAAATGTACTTTTCTGCTTGGATTCTTCTGCCAGCTGAGACACACAGCGACTAAGAGCACTCCATCAGTGTGAAAGTAGATTTTATTTATTTTTTATTCTGAAAATCTACTCGATATCCATCTGTCAATTGAGTAAATGTTTGCTTTGGTGACGCGCCGACAGGTAAACAGTCATTTCTCTACTTTTATAAGACGGTTAATCACGCTGCTGTTGACACAGCCCACGGCTGTAGACATGCTCACCCTCTTCTCTTCCCAGAAGGAAGACGCCTACGGAGGCTTTTAATGTTTTTATGAATTGGATCATAAAGCAGCGATGGAGAGGACTGAAAACTAAGAGCGACATGGCAACGACTACAAAGTCATGTATTAAAAGGACAATAGTAGTCATTTTAATTGTATCTATCATCTATGGCCATTCATGGCAGGCCTGGAGAGGATAAACCCACCAGTGTATTTGCTGCAACTTTGTTTTATTCAAAGTTGAGCCTTAACTAGCACAAGCCCTTTTAACAATATTTTGTGTCGTTCTCAATATTTTCTAAATAAGTTTTTAATTGCCATGTTTAGTCGTGACAAAACCACGAATCTGAATCTGTGGGAAACCTCCCGGCGGAGGGAGGACAAGGCGAGGGCGCGAGCCCTTTTCTCTTTTCTGCCACTTTGGATTCAATACAATAAAAAACTAAACGTACACGGACCATGTGTGTGTTATTGACAGGCCCTTGTTGCAGCTCTAGATTTTTATACTACACATTCTGGCCAGATCTTTCATACTGCACACACACATGGACTGGCCGGAGGAAACAATGGGATTTGTATGAATGGCTGGCAGAGCGGAGTCAACGCTGCACTAGTTCTCAGAGTATGTTGTATTTTAAATGAATTGAACCCATTAGTGGGTTTGAACAGTTGAATAGCATTAATGTAAAGAGGACGAGGCCCCCGAAATATAAGAGCACTACAAATTATTCTATTAAGCGACAACAACGACATGAAAGCAAAGCAGAACCGGCAACGCTCAAGCAATACATCGCATGCAGACATTACCATCTACAAGCATATGCCATGTCAAGCCTATTTATGTTTGCAGCTTTGTGCGGTCATGCAAGTGGCTGGGGGTTCCTAGAATGAGACAAAGAATAAATCAAAATGCGATCGAACAATCTTCTAAATCATTCTCATATGATGAAGCACTTCCCTGGTTCCAATTTAGTGCTGAGACTTTCCACTGATGGATCGGTTACACGCTTCCAGACTTAAATTTGGCTTCACAGTAAATGCAATGACTCAGCACTTTCTTTGTCCCATTCTGGGTGAACCCGCGGGTCTTTTTGAAAGAGGTTGCTGACCAACCTGTCAGAGGGAGAGAAGGACATGCGCTCCTCACACGCCTCCCCCTCCAGGCCCAGGCTGCTCCAGCTACTGCTGTTCCCATTGCTGCTGGAGAGAGAAGGCAGGTAACGCACCACTGTGACACTGACGGGGGCCACGGGCTCACGGGGGCTACCCAAATGGAACAAACATCAGGGCGTTAGACATTACAGCGGCTTCATCCCGTTAGCTGTAATGAGCACATCTGTCACGCAGCTCCAGCCAACAATACGCAGGTTCATGACATTCCTTTTCTGGCATTTGGAATAATCCTTTCAAATGACAGGTGAGGTTAAAAAAAAACAGAGGATTCTCGTAATGGTGCAGATTTCCCCCCAAACATCCCACTGAATCATCCGTAATGTTGATTGAGACCATTTGTTGCAACCATCACATTCTTGTCCTGGCGTATTACGGTTAATCCCACCGGGACAACCAGCTGGCAGCAGAAGCACCACACACACACACACACACACACACACACACACACACACACACACACACACACACACACACACACACACACACACACACACACACACACACACACACACACACACACACACACACACACACACACACACAGAGACACAGACACAGACACACACACACACACACAGTAATTAGCCCGTGATCAGCCTGCTGGCTGGAACCTGCACTCTGTAGCGTGCGGTGCTCTTCAGTGAGGCTGAAGGCGGGAACATGATGATCCCCCACAATACCTTCTGTTAATCTGTATTATCTCAGCCACCGCTTTCTCTCTGCGGTTTGAGTGAGTGACACGAGGAGAGAGTTCCTTCATTTAGTCAATCATCGCGCTCAGTGTCTCTGGTTGACGCGGGCCTTTGAAGAGTCTAATGAGTGGCACGTGGGGGACTTCCTGTAGGAACACTGCCCGAAGTGATGAGCGCACTCAAAGACACACCTTCAGAAAATATTATGAGACATTCACTCGGCCCTGGTGACACATTGTGTTCTTTCAGGATCTTTGGAAAGAATCTCAAATGTTGTCAGTTTTGCTTCCATAGAGATATCAACCGTTCCCAGACATGGCAACAGGCTGGAGACTCGTCCCTCACTCTGTTCACACAAGTAGTGACGATGTCCATCCAAGAACATGAGGCCCATTCTGTCACAACTACTCCTTGGTGCTTATGCCTGTGGTGTATTTCACAAACATTCTTAGAGGCAGAGACCGCAACATTAAATCTTAACCAACGTATCCGTTAGAGCTCGCATAAAATGCAACAATTGCACAAATTAGAGAAAATTGCGCTTTGGCAGTGAAGTCTAAATGAGGTTCGCTAACAATACAATGTGCCCTGTTCTGACCTTGGGAAGCCTCCCATCTAGACGCAACCACAGGAGACTCCTGCTGTCCAACAGCAGCAAGAATAGAGTGTTTCTGTCCTGCTCGGGGTCTGAGGAGATGAGTGATAACCTCATTCTTTAAGTCCCGAGTCCACGACTGCACAGGAATCAATTCTACTGCCTCTAACTGAAGTATTAAGCCCACGTCAGCATTTCCCCCGAAGAATTCAGCTGTGCCATAACCACAGCTTGTGACCAAAGTCTTCAAATTCAAATGTTATTGTTCCCAAATAACCCATGTTCTCTTATCTCACTGTAAACCTCTTTTATAGAGCCCATGATTAGATTGTTTACATTTAAATGAAGAAACAAATGAAGAACCTCGTGGCTGAGACATTGGCATTTGCCACCCTGTTAGAAAAAACTACCCGATCGCCTCTGGGAAACAATGGGAAGACAAAACTGCACCCGGTCCACAGGAGGGGTTTCAATAACTCCTACTTTGCTCATTTATTAGCACGCTCGTGTCAAATCACATCGTGGACTGAAGAGGGAAAGACCGTGAGAGCAAAAATTAAATCAAGAATCAAATTCCACTGTCATCTCATTTCAAGTATGTTAAAAAAGAAACAGTCAGCACGTAGGCCATTACTAGCTGATAGCCATCTCATAAATAAAAAATGACATGCTTTTAACACTATGGTATGCATTAAATACGTTTTGATACTATTACTGCATTAGTAAAACCAGAAGTGTAATAAAAGACGTTTTATAGCATTTGCCAGGCCCTCACGTGGTTTAGTGTCTGGTAATCTGCAGAGTGTATTCATTATCTATTACTGCAGTGAGTTATTGACAGAAGATAACAGCAGCGTGCTCTACAGTTAGCCGGATATTTGTTAGCTGTGTATGAGAAGGCCGGTGCTCGTATACCTGTCACTGAGGTGGAGGAAGCTGCTGTTGTCGTCTGGGTGCTCGTCCTCAAAGCTCAGGTTGGACCAGCTGCCCAGACTGTCGTCTCCGACACTCAGCTGCTGGGACACAGAGGACTCCGTGGCTTCCCGACCCGGGGAGCTAAATGCAAGGAGACAAAGAGCAGAGGGCTTCAAAACATGATGTTAGCATTTACAAATTTATTAAAATAACAGGTAAGAAGTAAATCTGAAGCAGTAGCAGCTTTAAAGTACCACCTTTTTAAAATGTTTTGGATTTATCAATCATTAGAAACCAAGTTGTGAGTGGAATATGACAGTTTGAACAGACAAAAGCAACAACGTGACTCTTGATGTGGTTACCTGACGTTGGCAGTCTGGCAGACGTTGGTCAGCGCTGACGTCATGATCTCAGCAGTCAGGCTCTCGGCGTAGCTGGTTCCATCATGGCCGATGCCACTGTCGGCGTTAAGGCTGGTGTTGCTCAGCTCACGTTTAGCGGTGTCCATCGCCATGGAAACCATCTCCTGTGCGAACGCTACCCTGTGGTCCAGGTCAATGTGGATCTTGGGAATCTCCAGGCTAGAGAGCCGCTCAGCCCTCGCCTGACCTTCTGGCCCCCTTCTGCTCCTCTGTGAGACGGGCTGGTGGTGGTGCCTGCTGTGTTTGGTGCAGTACGGGCACTCCTGGACTTGACAATAACGGCATGTCCTCTCCCCCATTGCGTGGCCCAGTGTCGGCCCCTCAGACAACCTCTGGGTGTGGGAGTGTCTGTCCTGGCCTTGGGCCCTCTGGTGCTCCCGGGATGAATGTCCGACTGAAGCGAGGCTCATCTTCAGAGTGTCATCAACTATTTTCCTGGCATAATGCTCAATGACCTGCACCACCCGACTCCTGTAGCCTCCGTCATACAGGCTTCCTGTGCTGTGGTAATGCCTGCTATTACCCTCCTTGGACAACAGGGGGCAGGAGAAGGAGTTCCTGATGAGATTCTCTGCCATGTCTTCCAGTTTGGATTTCTTGTACAGACAGGAGTCAGTGAGCGACTTGGGCAGTCGTGCAGAGGAGAGATGCAGCTTGCGTGCCACGTCACAGGTGATGTTGTAGGCTAAAGACTCCGCGAAGTTGACCAGATCTACGTACTCCCTCTGACTCTGCTCTTCAGAGTCCTTGCAACTACACTGAGCGTCCTTGCCCGAGGGACAAACCACTGACTCTGCTCTGTCCTTGGGCGAGGATGCTTCACAGCCAGAGGCTTTCCATTCATCTGGCAGCGACTTGGACGAGTAGAGGCGGGTGCTGGAGGATCTCTGCTTGATCTTGCGACTGGCATGAGCTAAGCCCAGTTTTATGGAGCGGTAGGCCAAACGGCTCGCATACTGGTCCAGGACCAACTCCCTACTGCCTCCCTCCTTTTTCAGCACCCTGATGAGGTAGCCAGCATATTCATCTGTCACACTCTCACAGCTAGGATACTCAGAGGACAGGCCAGAGCTGGAGCTGGAGATGGTGCTTGAAGTGGAGGTGGGAGACCGGAAGACGGAGGCTATCAGGTCATTAGACCATTGCTCAGCCAGCCTCCCTACCCTCCAGTCTCTGTTCTGGTCTGTACTGGGTTGAGACTGGTGTTGATGCAAACATTCAGAACTAGCTCTGTCAAAGCTTCTTCTTCTGACATCTCTGTGGTATGGACACTGCTGTGCAGAGCTCACCATCCTCTTCACATCATTGATGACCTCTCCCGCCACCTCCCCGGCATAGACCCACAAGGTGTTCAGGGTCTGCTCTGAGAACTGAGCCACGCTGTCTCTCCTCCTCTCGCCGCCCTTGCCCACCTCTCCCTCCTCCTCTGCCACTCCCAGGGTGTCCATCTCTGTTGCCATGGAGACAATGTGGCAAGCCAACCGCTCGGCGTAGTGGAGAGCTTCCTTGTTAGACATTCTGCGAGCGGACATCTGGTTCAGTTCATGCCGGCCACCCCCGGACTCTAAACATCTGTTAGTGCCACCAACACGGCCCTCTTCTGCCAACTCTTCCTCCTCTTCATCCTCATTGCCATCTGCCTCCTCAGAAAGAGACCTCATCAGTTTGAGCATAAACTCAGCCTTGTCTGCCTCGGGGGTCCCGTCTTTTGGCCCTGGGCCAGGCTCAGGCTGATAGTGAGGAGTGGGTGGGGGGGTGGCGGGGGAAAATTCCTTGGCCAGCTTGCTTTTCAGCTTCTTGGAGAAGCGTTTTATCTGTTTCTCCTTGGACACCTCACTGGGCTGCTGAGGGGTAGAAGGGGGAGTGCCGGGAGTCCCACCGGATTTTTGCCCAGAGCTTGGAGCCGAGTCATCCCCAGGAACAGATGTCCTCCTTTGTCCACCCATCTCGGCACCCGGCACATCAAGAGTATCCATCATCACAGGATGCATTTCAGCCACACCTCTGGTCCTGGGGTCTACCTCACAGCTGGGTATCCCCTGGCTTTGAGAGCCTGCCTGAAAGGAGATGTGAGGAATGCTATGGTCTGTGGCTGCGTCAACAGGTCCGCCCATCCTAACATAGCCAGAATCTCTACAGTCGTATCTGAAGCCAGCTGCCTGCTTTGAGGGGGAATCTGGAGCCTCATAATTACCCGTCTCTTGCTTAGAAGAAGAGTCTCTTCTGCTTCTGATTGTCTTTGTAAAGAAATCAGCACAGTCACCAAAACTCTTCTTCATCTTAGATGCAGTCATTAGCTCACAAGCCTCAGTTACTATCATATCCACCATGTTGCCAGAGAAGTTTTGGAATGGAGACTTTCCTTGGGAGGGGTCTTCTCCAGGGGTGGGGGTCTGCGTTCCATGACTATGTTCCATGTGACTATGTGCCATGTGACTATGCTCCATGTCAAGGTAAGTTTGGGTGGACGTGGTGGTGTCAAGGGAAGATACAGTTACTCTTTTGGGGCTGGCCTGTGGGATATCTGACAAGCTAGACATAGACGGACAGGTCTCCTCAGAATCCTGGAGGTGGGAGAGGGCTTGGCCTGCCTGGGGCACAGGAATACAGCTGGCCATGCCGGATACAGTAAACAGGGCTTTCTTTACCGTGCAGGTAGCATCCTCTCCTGAAGGCCCAGGAACCGGTGCAGCTGAGCTGGCACTTAAAACCTGCTGGTTAGCAAAGGTACTGCAGGTTTGAGCGCTACTGTTCTCTGCACTGACATAACAGATGTTGTCCAGAGACACACTAATAGCCGCTTGGCTAGTGAAGGCAACATCAGCCTGAGACAGCTCTATGAAGGCCTCTTGGATAACAGACTCAGACAAGTCTGAAGCATAGGAGGAAACTACCTCCTCCTCTTCCTCTTCCTCCTCTTGCCCGTGGCCAAAGGACCAATCACTCGGGGTGAGAGGGGTTGAGGGGTGGGAGAACTGACACACTTCCATAATGCCTTCAAACACTAGCTCTTCAGCCAGATCAGCAGCAAAACGTGTCACAGTGTTGTGGAAAATCTGCTTTTTTACTGTCAGGAAGTCCTTCAGCGCCCCGGACACGGCCTCTCCGACCAGGAAGCCAGCTAATCCATTGATTGCTCGTTCTTTTAACACGTAAGCATGGCGCATGCCAATCTCATGGAAGGCCATTTGAAACACTGAGGAGGTGAGCCTGGCAGCGAGGTGACACAAGGTGGTGGTACAGGAGGATACACCTTTTTGGAGGTCTCGCAAGGCGCTGCCCAAGCTCATCTCCACCAGGTCAGTGGCAAACCTCTGAATGCCATCCTTCAGAGACTGGGACTTCTTCTGCAGCGTGGCCACTGTTACGGTCTCTTGTATTTCCGAGAGCTTCATCAGGTAGCCCGATGGGTTCTGAAATTCCTTGTGGCAGACGCAGCTGAGATTCTTGTTGTCACTGATGTCAACAGCAGACTGGTAGCCACACACAGATCCCAGAATTTCTTTGGAGAGACTGCTCGCAAAGTCTGAGTAGGTCTTATAGAGAGAGCAGAGATCCTGGGGTTTACGTAGCTCATCCTCATCTGCCTTCCAGAAGTATTCCAGCGGGCCACTCGAGTCCACCAGGGGGCTGAAGGCTGAGGAGCTAACGGGACTAAAGAGTGGGCCCCCGTTCTCCTCGGAGGGGGTCTGCACTGGTCGAGGGGAGTCAGGCACCTCAGAGTGAAGTGAGTAGGGAGAGCCTGGTTTCAGAGGTGTGGGTTTTTTCACATTGGCTGGGAGAGTGGGATGGTCAAAGCGGTGAGGATTCATTCCCTTGGTTGAGCAGCCTCGAGAAACATATTTGGATGCTGACCAACTGCTCTGCTTCTGTGTGGTTGGGGCACTGATGGCGTCCAGAGGCAGCGCCAGAGTGCAGTTGTCTGAGCTCAGCTCCTCCAGGTCATCAAACTGGTCAAAGCTGTCAAAGAATTCACTGACTTCGGAGTCTGAGTCTTCAACTCGCTCTCTGGGCCCCCCTGGGACCTGGGGGATGTCCAGCTTGGCCAGCAGGCTCTTCTGGTAGCCCACCTCATCCAGGAAAATGATGGGGCTGGGGCTGGAGCAGTCCGACTCTTCTGAGTCACTGACAATCAAAGGCGAGGGGAGACGAGCTCCGGGACTGCAGTAAGTCCATTGAGATTCGATGCCTGATGACTTCTGCACTGTGACCGACACATCCGGACCAGACCCGTGTTTGCCTAAGTTCTTCTTCGAAGATGAGCTTATAATAATGCGGGCGCCTGCTAATTCCTTTTTCCTCTTGTGGGCTGGGACGGTCTGTGATGCCACATCACGCTTCTTAAGATGGCGATAGGAAGCTGCTGCTGTGGAGAAGGACATGAAAAGTAGATAAATAAATCAAACAAGACAAAAAGTTAACCACTAAAGAAAGCTGACTGAAAACATGCTCATCCATGGTGCCTTTATATATATTATATAAAAAGGTATAAAGTGCATCCCAACGAGAAAAGAACTAGCCATCTAGCACTGAAATGACACAATTTAAATTCTTGCCACTTTTTAAAACAATATCATGCATGGATTATGATGGTATAAAACAGCCGGTTTAAAATGTACATCTCCATTTGGGATTTTGCCGAAGTATTGACATTCAGTTGATGTCTAACAAGATATTCTACACAGGAGACCTGAGGCTACTCGATAACGCCCAGCATTAGAGGTTCAACCTACAGGGATGGTCTCCAGTGTCATCCTCCTCCAGATGCTCGAGGGCTGTGACAAAGTCGTCCTCGATGGATGAGACCGACTGGTTGGTGTCGTCTTCCTCTGGCTGGCTGGGCTCAGCTGTGCCCCTCTGCAGAGCCTGGAGCTCCAACGCGTAGCGTACGCCTGCCATGTAACACCCGAGCAAGCCCACCAGAGAGGCTACACTGGCTTGGGGGTAGACACTAGTGCTGGGATTATGCCTCAGCACACACACGGCCTTTAACCAACACTAAAGGCGGAGGGAAACAGCACAGTGAGAGATAAAGAGGGAGAGAGACATACTGAGTGTTAGGCCTGGTGATTTAAATCAAATCAACAGCACAAATGAAGCCTCTGAATTTAACCCATCCTAGTATGAGGAGCGGTGGGCAGCTACTGCTATACAACGTCCGGGGAGCAGTTGGGGGTCTGGTGCCTTTCTCTAGGGCACCTCAGCAGGGCCCAGGAGGCAAAATGACACCTTTAATCAGCTGATTTAGAGAAGAATGGCAGCAACAGGCAGACAGTCTATAAACTGTCAAAGGGATCATGTCCTGCTATCGGCAGCAGCAGCCGATAATGTGAAAGCTCTTATCCTAATCTTACAGGAGGGTGGAGAAGAACTGGTGGTGTATTGTTATATCTGGACTCTGATTGTGAGTTGATCTGTTGCATGTGCAGAATGAGTGAGTGCTCAAAGTCTTTCCTGCAGATCGGTGGGAGGTCGACACCACAGAGAGAGCTGCAGGGCTGCGTGTACCCAACACTGCACACAGGCCCAGGAGGAGCCAGGCTCCCACCTGGGCTTCTTCAGACCCTGAGAAGGACTTGGTGTGTCCGTTTACATGAAGGGACCGACAAGCCCGTAAATATGGGGAAACCGTTTAGACAACTAAAAAGGGATTCAGTTTTACCGATGAACATTAAAAGTCAAATTTGTTCCTTAAAATATAATAAACACCTGCCAAGATATCTGTCGTTTATGTACTCAAATGTGCATGTTTCAGGTGTAAATAAACATTTGATTTCCTAAATAAACTGGTGTTAGCACTTGTTGAGCTATCTAGCTTTAGGAAAGGCACATTTTTTAAGAGAAATGATTGAAACAGGAATCAAATTGTAGTATTCGCTCAAGAAACGATCTTGAGCCACTGGTGCTTTAAAAGAAAGAGAAAAGAAAAGAACTTCTTGTTCGGATAGATGAGTACAGTATTCTTCCTTCCCCTTAATCTCTCCCCTCACTTCCATGCCTTCCGCTCACTTCCCCTTTCCTCAACATGCTGACTGAGCACATTCCTTCCAGATAGGAAAGACCGGTCACGTACCTGAGGCCCGGCGTCCCTGTGCTCCGCCAGCCTGCGGGAGTCTTTGAGCAGCAGGACCTCGTCATTTTTTAAGCTGTGAACGTGGAGCGACCTCAGAAGCTCACACAGCCCTCCTGGCATAGAAAACAGAGCCTGGGGAGGAAGAGGAGGAGGAGGAAGAAGAGGAAGAAGACACAGAACGCCCAACGGCCATCAGTACCACGTCACAATTGTATTTGTAGAAGTGAAAAGTCTGGAAGCAGGACTTTCCTTCAGTGTTTTCTCATAACTCGTGATTAATTATAAAACGTACCTGTTGGGTGACATCGTCCCCTTCACATTGGCCAGGCAGACACACAAAATGGATCTGAAAGAGCACAGTAGACGGTCAGTGTTACTGCGCCTCGTGTTTGGCTTCGGCTGAGCTTTGCATACGTCTGCGTGACAAACCTCCGTCAGCCTCGTGGCGTCTCTGGTTGGCAGCTCCAGGCCGACGCTGCACAGCTCCTTCTTATTCCTGAAGAGGCTCTTCACACACTGCGGCCCGCCGTCACGCACAGCCTGCAAACACACGCGGCGTCAATAAGCCCAAGTGTATGGTGAGCCAACAGAAACAAGGAAGAATCAATGTGTAGGTGTCCATCACTGGAGGAAAGAGGACAGTATTTTGTGCATCTTCTTTTATGTACCGTTGTGCCTTTACACTACTTAAATATCAGATCCTGGCTAATCAGATTATACTCAAATTGGCATTCAAATCACTTGAAGATCCCATTGGCCGATCATTTACACAGCAAACACATCTCACAACAACAGATCTCAAGCAAACAAAGAATGGACTGTACTGCGTTATCGCATTTAAATCAAATCGGACAAACAACTACGACAAGATCTTTTGCATTTGAACAGAACATCGACATTACAAGTGGGAGTCGAGCCCCCCCGTCCCCCTCCCCCGTCCCCCTTTCAACAGATACAGTACACAACAGAGCGTTTCAGGATAAAATGCAGCGTCCCTGCAGACAGACCTCTTTCCGGACTGAGGCCCTGGACCTGATGGGGAGTCCTCTAATACGTGCACAGGCATCCATGGCAACAGAGAGCTGCACGCGGCCGGCTGGACTGGCCGCTCACCTGGAAGCAGAAAGGTGGTGAAGGGAAATAGAATCAGCAAATCCTCAGCAGGATAAAGGAAACATGAATGTTGAACTCGAGATCTTGACGTCGCCGTTGCGTGATCCTCAGCCGTCGCACCCGCGACCACGGCAACAAGTCACATGACGACGCAACGACCGGTTCTGGGCTGTGAGTGGACGGAGAGACGTCGCACTGCGTCTCCAGCTACTGTTGCACACCCACATGACAAAACAGGAAGCGTGATGCGACAGAGTCCCTGGCTCACATGCAACACAGAGCGACGGCACTGCGTCTGTGCCATTCACTCATTCACTGAACCAACAGCGATCAATGGGATCAAGCTGGGAGAGAGATTACCAAACATTTTGCCACAGGAGGCAATACAGTTAACCTTGTGGTTTGTCCTTGTGTTTTTTTGGGAGATTATACAGCCAACCGTGTAGACCACATTGTCTTCAAACCTGTGTGAAAATAACCTGACTAAAGCTCTTCAAAGTAGGCCTCGACTTGTCCTGCTGGTGAGGATAAGCTATGGTAGGCCTTGCCTCTTTGATATTCTTTAAAAACAGTCAGGCCTGCGTCACAGATCAAACAGCAAGGCAAGAGAACAGGGGTGTGTGCTCTGACTGAGCAGGGGAAACACACTCGGTAAGCAGCATGAGAGCGCGGGTAAAGGAGGCAAAATATTTACAGTGTACAAGAAGCAAAAGTTTCCCAAGAAATCCAAGCCTCTCCTTTGAGGTACGGTCCAAAGCAGCCGGAGGAGTCTAGACACAGGCAGGCGGTCCCATTGATCAGCCCATCCTGCGTCCTGAGAACCAGAGGGGTAGAGCACATGCCACGGGCTTCCTCTGGTGATCCGGGACCTCCTAGCTTCTCTTAGCTTCTCATGGCCTCTCATGGGTGCTTTTGTGGGCCGTACAAAAACAACACGGCCAGCTGCTGCTGCTGCCTAACCTCAACTATGCAGTGCATCCCGATCCGCTCACAAGACAGGCGGGCACAATGGCGTCCATTATGGCTGTGGCTATCTGGAACAGACATGAACAACATAAAGCAGTTGGCAAATCTGCTTTTGTTTTTTCGTCTGGGATGTTTCATGTTTTAGTGTTCAGTGGTAAAGCCATTTGAGAATCAAAGCAGTCGGCCTCCATCTCCACCTTGTGTGACCGATGTGGTCACGCAAAGCCACATGTATTCAGTATTAGTCACATCATGGAAAAGCTGCAATTAAGTGCAGCTAAGTTTCGGCTTTAACTAATCCTCCGAGGGCTGATTCATAAAACCAATTATGATCGTTTGCACAAAAGATGTAATGAAGCTGAGCGGATCCTGCCAAAGGACTCCAACGGGTGTTTGTGATCTTCTTAGAAGGGCGACGGCAAAACAACCTGTCAAGGCCAGAAACTGTGTAGTCTAAAATCGTGTTTGGTTTCAGAGCTGATGTGGGCCAACTTTTGAGTGTGGGTGGCCGGAAGGATAGATAAACAGAAACTGAGAGAGAAAACCATGAGAAAGACTCACTCTCAACCCGAATTCATAACTTATTTTTCCGATATGCGGATTAGTTCTTTGTTTGGTTGACCAACAGGGGGCCAGGATGTGGCGCTGGTTGCTTTGAGACAAACGTTGGAGCTGGAGATGTTCCATAGGAGAGCTGCAGTGCCTTGTTCCAGGTTGTAATTATTACGTCTAACTTCATTAATTACATTCCATCTGATCACGTCTTGGCTTGTCATTGGAGCAACAGCACAGCAGGTGTTACTAATAACATTAACGTCGGCTCTGTTCGATTCAAGTGTCGAACCGGTGTCCACGGTACGGACCGGCACGGACAACAGCAGGACCCTGAAACCCAGGCAGCTAAATGGAATCGACCGGCCATTCATTTGTATTATTTACACCAGAGCTTTTTCTACATGTCATGTCAAATGTCTTCCTATTCAAATAAAAAAAAAATATATATATATATATATATATATGATTAACTCATTTTCTTTGTCTTATATGATAGGGTTTCACTATCATCAGGCTTTGGGCCTGTTATGTGTTGTAGTTAGCATTCATTCCTTCTCCACAGAAAAACACTAGAACAACTGCTAACACATCATTTTTGGATGTAACGTCCTCTGATGCAGTAAATATTCAGGGTTAGGGTTAGATCCCATCCTCAACAGCACAGTGCTGTTCTACTTCCGGGTGGTCTTTCCTTCACTGCTGCAAACTCCTTCCCTTTAAAAGAGGGCTGCACAACAACATGCATGACGTCACCAACCGAACGCTGCGTGCAGATCAATCGGGAGTGTCTTCGTCGTTGCAGCGTGACGTCACGCAGCGCGACTCGTCTGACGTCGTCGACGACCTGCTTTACATTCGGCATCTCAAGCTAACGTAAAGCGTACACACGCCCGTTTACGTTAATAAACACGCACGTTAACCACCGGAACCCGGGGAGCGCGCACACTGTGGATGCAACACACACACACACACACACACACACACACACACACACACACACACACACACACACACACACACACACAACGGTTAACTCGCCATAAAATCCCCCCCAAAACACGAATTCGTCAACCGAGCACCGTCAAATTACCCAGCATGCCCGTTGACAGGCTGTCAGTCACCCAGCGGAACCAGGCCGCGGTTGGCTGGGGCTGTGACGTCACCTTATTTGGCCGTTGACCGTTAACGATAGCGTTAAAAGTAGGTTCAAATACCTAACCGGCAGAAATCTGCGGTCTTTCTCTGCGCGTCCCGAACATCGCTATGTACCGTTATGGAAGTCACGTTCGCCTCCGCGCGTCGATCCGCGCGTCGGACTCCAGCAGCGGTGACGTCAGTGGCCGCTGCGTCTTGATGCGCGAGTCACGAACGATTCGTCCATTTCGAACTCTGCGTGGCCAACGATAAAAATAAAATGTATATATATATATATATATATATATATATATATATATATTATTTGCACCGGTCTTCATATCATGTCAAACTTCTTACTTAAAAAAAAATATATTTATTTTATTTAAATTTATTTAAAAATGTATTTAAATTATATATTTATAATTGACACCAGTGCTTTTTCTACATGTCATGTCAAATGTCTTCCTTAAAAAATTATAATGACTCACAACTGAGTGTAATGTCCTGTATATCCCAACCTCTTGGGGGCAGTACTGTTCTACATTCCTGTATAAAGTATTAGAAAAATCAATAAAAATATATTTTTTTCAAATGAATTATTAAATGAAATTAAAAAAAAATTAATTAAAGAAATTAAAGAAATTTAAAGGAATTAAGAAATTAAAGAAATAAAAATATATTTTCATAATAATAAAACTTAAAATACTAATAATAATATATATATATTATTTACACCAGTGCTTTTTCTACATTTCATGTCAAACATCTTCCTTAAAAAAATTAAATAAAAATAGTATATAACCCCCTTATTTACACCAGTGCTTTTTCTACATGTCATGTCAAATGTCTTCCTTAAAAAATAATAAAAATAAAAATAGTATATAACCCCCTTATTTACACCAGTGCTTTTTCTACATGTCATGTCAAATGTCTTCCTTAAAAAATAATAAAAATAAAAATAGTATAAAACCCCCTTATTTACACCAGTGCTTTTTCTACATGTCATGTCAAACGTCTTCCTCCGCTGCAACTGGAGACAGGACAGTGGCATCACCTATTTCCAGCTTGACCGGGTAAAATAACTATTTAAATCCACAGACTTTACCTTGTTACGATTCGATTTGACCGATTCTCAGAAATGATGCGGATTCCTCATTCTCTCCCCATGAAAACAAGAGGGACGAGGCATCACCAGCCGCACGCCGAGAACCCGATCTGTGTCGCACTCTGTCCCTGTCGAGCACAGAGCGATCAAACTGCGGCTGTTTCAGGCTTTTATGTTCACGTGCATGTTTTAAAGAATGTCCCTGGATGCAAAATGTATAAACACACAAACTACTACAGTAGTAAGGCAGAAAATATCAGATATCATTTAATTTATCCAAATCTTGCACTTGAAATGTATTTTAATGCCACACCTGATGCATTCACAGTACAGTGTACATATATTTTTATTAATTCCATAGCACCCTTTAAGTAGCTTCTTGAAACAAATCCATTGCACTAGCCAAAGACACAAGTTGCTGCTTTTAATTTGTACATTTACACAGCTTTATCCCTTAACATGATGACGCTATGCTCTTGTGACATGTATTAGTGATTAGTTTTCTGCATTCTTCCCATGTATCTAGTACTGTCCTGTGAATCATTTACGTGGCCCGCTGTTCAGTCAACTCAATATAACATTTCTATAAATTGACCAAAAAAAAGCAACCAACTTGTATCTAGAATGTGTAAGAGGAAGTTAAAGCTCTTTGGTTGGTTGTGGTGAATGGAAAGGAAACACACTAAATATCCATTTTAAAGAAGGAATATTGCCAAGCAGCAGTTTATAGATTGACCGTTTAATGGGTTGTTCCACCATTTGACTGACCGCATTTCTAGATCATATTAATGGACCTGCAGACATAAAAACTAAGCCTTCTCATGTGGCTTCCAGGAAGATATTGACATCTCGACCGTTTGGTAAAGGCTAATCACCAAAACAGGCAGATAAAAAGGGATATTGTCTTGTTGTCGTTATTGCCTACAGGAACTAAGAAATGCAATAAAAACTATCTTAAACTCAAATTCAGCCTGATGTCTGAAAGTTGAAAGGGTTCGCTTTCATTTCCTTACCATCACAGATGTTTTCAATTCTTTTATTTTTATTTAAATCGACTGTCTTAATACGTCCTGGAAACCTTTGATGACTGTGGGCACATCAACAGTCACGACATATGGAAATAAGAGTCTATGTTTCACAATTAGTTTTTTTTTTTTGCTTCTAGGTGGAAAAATTTGGAGGTTTTGATGATTTGTGAAACAGAGGTGGAAAGGATAGTAAAGTTAGAGCATGTTGCCAGAGATGAAGTGAGACAACATGAGAAAAAACATTGACTTGAAGAAAAATGAGCTCCTGAAAACATTACTGGTTTAAAAAAAAAAGAGAAGAATGAAAGCGGAGGAGAGGATGTGGAGAGAAAGTCTCGAGGATGTGGGCGATCCAAAAGAAATCCAAATGTCACAGATGGCCCACAGTCTCAAGTCACAATGCAGCTATTCAACACTCGGCGAGGACTCTGAAAGGCCACATGCGATCTGTGTGCAGAACTGATTTATCTTATGACACAGTAGAGTAACTTTGAGCAGAAGATTTTTTGCTATTAAATATCGATGTAACTGTCAACTGGAACCCGTTTCATCCCGTGAAGATATTTCACATTTCACAGCGCCGATTCTTTTCCTGGAAGTGAGATCGAAACAGAACGAGGCGGAAACACACTGCATATGTATTTGGTTTTATTGAAGAAGAGAGATATGAATAGGTAGCCTGCTTTAAGGCACCTAAAAAATGTACAACAAAAGCTGAACCATTTATTTATTCAGAATACAAAAATACACATCTCAGTGACTCCAAATTGTAATAAATAGTTAACCATGCATTCTAACCATAAAAAGGCACAGAAAACAGTCACTTAGTAGTCATAAAAATGATCAACTACTTTACCAAAATCATCCAGATAGTAATACAGGTGACAACTGTAACATTATATTCCAAATGTGAAAACACAACACACATCATGTCATTTAACCTTAGGCAATAAATATGCAAATATTGTTTATACCTACATATATATTCTTAAAAATGAAAACTGTGCCATTGTAAACATAATGTAAACAAATGAAACTCACTTTTCTCCCATCACTTCAGGAACCACGTCAGAGACTATCACGTCATCCCATCTTTTGGGGATCCTTGCATGGGTTTCGTTGGTTTTTTTGGGAAACCAGGCAGTTTGCAGCATTATTTACAGACCACTGGGAAACACGGCGAGGGAGAAAGGTGGCTCCTCCCACTCCGTGTGGGAAGGTCAAGCGCTCCCTCGCCTGGAGTCTGAGGCCCAAACACTTGAGATGGAGAGACCCCGGCAGACGCTTTGGACTCACGGGTAACGGGGACGCAGCTCAGCGTGGGTGGATTCAGTTTGGTGACTCGATGATGGAGATTAAATATTAAAGCTGCAGGAACAAGGCGGCTGCAGCGGCCCGTTTAAAGCACACTCACAGAAAGGCTTCCACTTGGACGCAACCCAATCGGAAGGTCAAAGGTCATCAAATAGACCACAATGCATCTCAATAATAACCATCATTAATATACATTTATAGTTCATTAAACTTTAGTTAACAGTTATTTTACTATTAACAAACAATGAAATGGTAATTGATAATGTTGACTAATTATTAATAATAAAACAGTTTATTGTTGCACTCATAACATTTTATATATTTTATGAACACCTTCTTTTAACTTTATTTAGATGATTATAATACTTTGCTAAATGGCTAATAAATAACTTGTAAAGCATCTATAAACAATATTTAAACATATAGTTCATACTTTGTCAATGTTTATTAATTGGTTTCTGGTCGGTCTATCTATGTACGTTTTATAGATGTATATAGATCATTAATAAAATACTTAATACAGTATCTAAAACCTTACAATGTGTACAACAATAAACTGTTAATAGTGTAATCAGAATGTAATTGTTGTCCTCTCTTATCAGCTATGATACAATACACAAGTAGCATAACTAATAATTAGTAAACATTATAAATACATAACTTCATTGTTCGTTAACAGTAAAATGATTATTAACTACAGTTTAATTAACTAGAAATTGACCCTTTTTTAATGATGGTTATTATAACATTTAACCAAAATAAATGTATCTTGTATCTGGAATTTGATTGTCGGCTTAGCAACAGCCACACTGAGCTGTTAGCGAGAGTCAGGGGCCGGGTCCGGGTCCGGGTCAGGGGCCGGGTCAGGGTCCGAGTCAGGGTTCGGGTCAGGGTCCGAGTCAGGGGCCGGGTCAGGGGCCGGGTCAGGGGCCAGGAGGGGGCCGAGTCAGGGTCCGAGTCAGGGTCCGGGTCAGGGGCTGAGTCAGGGGCCGGGTCAGGGGCCAGGAGGGGGCCGAGTCAGGGTCCGAGTCAGGGTCCGGGTCAGGGGCTGAGTCAGGGGCCGGGTCAGGGGCCAGGAGGGGTGAGATGAGGCAGAGCGCCCCCTGCTGGGACGTCCCAGACGACACATGAAGGTTCGGCCCCCGACTCACTCGCATTCTATTATTATTCCGGCTGCGTTGAGGAACGATGAACGGTGGAGATGTGTGGACGTGTTCACGTGTAGCACTCGATATTCAGTAAATAGAAAAGTTTTAAACTTATTTAGACTTATTCCTCTTAAAGGTGAAAAGGCAGAATTAAAACCGACACACAAAGCAACACGTTATTCTCCAAAAGGGGGGAAGTTATCAGAGATAAAATGAGTTGGCAATAGTAAGTATACAATTGCTGATAAAGGTACAATATGCCACTGTTGTAGTCGACGCACCCACAACGCGTACAAATACATTGTGATACATATTACGTGTAAACACAACAGTCGTGTCTGCCCATTCTACTCGTCCGCCGACACGGTCCTACTCTAGTGGATCATCTTGGAAGCACAGAGGAGCAAAACTACAAACTAGTGAACCGCTGGAAGAAATCTGGAGTCCATAAGAAAAAAAGCACTCTGTCTACGGGGCATAACTGTTCAGATCTAATCCCCCAAACCTCGGGGGAAGAGGACTCCCTCCCCCCACCCGCTGATACACATCATGTCAGAAAGCTGCAGAGACAGTATCAAAACAAGAGATAAAATATTGCACCATCATTAGAATACAACAGCATTATCATGTACAAGAGATTAGAACGAAAATCAACAATACACAATTGTTATGGTGTAATATACACAATCAAATGTGTAAGCTGTTGACAATGCATGCCATGTCAGCAATCTACAAATGCATTAGACTACAACACTTACAAACATGGTTTGCATACACCGGTATATATATATACAGTGCATATATGTATATACAAACTTAGCATCACATATAGAAATATACCCTGTAATGCCACCAGTCTTAAAAGATAAAAGTAGTGTCCTATGAACGTCTCACTTGTAATCTGAAGAAAACAACCCCAAAGAAATGAAAGAAGCTGCACTTGAACGATGCTATGCAGGCTGCAGATCAACTGCTCTATTACATATTCAAAACCCATATCTAACTGCTATTCTCATTAGTGTTAAATACTGTGTTAAATTGCCAAAAGTTAGAAAGTTGAGGTGAACCGTTACTTCTATGTAATGATATGAGTATTTGCACTTGCATGAAGCAAGAAGTAGAAAGTGCCTTTTAAGTGTTCCTTAAAAAAAGCTCAGCAACCGTCCGGCTTTCAGGCCGACCCGGATCTCCTCCCCCTTAACGGGGTCTCCTCCCCCTTAACGGGGTCTCCTCCCCCTTAACGGGTCCAGAACTCAGACCCACGGCCCGGTTCATCTGAGAGGTGCGACCTGAACAAAGTCATGTATGTTTTCTTAGACATTCACTTTGGTACTGATTTCACATCCACAGAGAACGTGTCAACTTACAAATATTAATTCCAAATATTCATACCTCATCAACAGCTTTAAAAGAAGAAGAAGAAAACAAAATAAAACTTCTTATGACTTCTACCAATAAAAGCACATTTTACACTAAATGACTGAAAATATGGCACTTCACACAAATCTTTGACACGTCATTATCATGCAAACAAAATAAATTAAAGCCCGAAAAAAAAACAAACAGAAGAAGTTGGATTCAGACCCAAAAGGATGCTTTCAGTAGTAACAAATGGCATCGTAATACTTAAGACACGTAAAACTTGTTCAAGTGTTATTTTGCACGCGAAAAAAATAAAATAAAAAAAAAACCAAGAAGAAGAAATAAAAAAATCAAGACACTTATCATGCAAGTAGAGAGACCTAAAGACGAGCAAGCACAGCATGCGACAGCATCGCTTGTAGAGCGCCGCTCCCAGACGGTGACGTCACACCTCCATCACACCCGGAGGCTCCGCCCATCGTCTGCATCGGGGATGTCTACGCACCGGACTGAAGCTCAAGCCCACGCTCATGGAAGTCCTGGTTTTTGCTACTAGTTTGTTTTCACGACTCAAAACAAGTCGACTGTCAACCCTATGGTTCGTTGCATACCTGATTGTGCGCTATGAATGGTTATTAACTTAGAAATGGCTTCTTTTTTATTTTTATTTTTCATTTTTTTCGTGAAGATCCATGAAGTCCTTTTGCATTTCAATCCGCCTCCTCGACCGTCATCTTGGCACCGGAGCACAAAGGAACACACCAACGTCCTCTTGTCAACAACATCACAGAGGCTTCCTCAGAGGGATTCAAAGAACCCAGCTCTCCTCCAACACCTTTCTCCCCTTCGCCCACGGTGAGAGGGGAACGTCTGTTTCCCCTCTCCGGTTGCGTCTGCTCCCGGGTTAGAGGTCAACCATCGAGGCCTTGGCCAGGTCTTTAGTTCCCTGGAGAATTCTCTTCATATGACCCACTTTCGATATCCCCAGATCCTGAATGGGGGGAAAAAGAAGCCCAGCACGTTAAAAAAAACATTTGTGTTGTGAGTCAAGTACGACAAGCAGAGTCAGGGGTCAGGGGTCAGGGGTCCACTGTGGTTCAGATGAATCATCCCAACCACGCATGGACCGCCACGTCATTCTGTACAGGTGTCCATCACGCCCAGGGGACTCCAATCATAAAGGCCTTTTCTCTTTGGTTATGAGTGAAATGTCTCAGACTACCGGGACATTTGGTTGAGACATACTGTAAACTGTAATAACTTCGGTCATCACATCACTCTTTTTTAATCTGGCACCATCGTCAAATAAAAAAGTTTGACTTGTCACGGGGTGTAAATGATAAAATGACGGTTTTGCGCATGCTAGGACAGCAGCTAGCATGCTAGGCTAACATGCTAGCCTAGCATGCTAGCTGCTGTTGTTCATGAGAGATGCTGTGAGAATCACACACGTTTTGCCTCAGTGGCGTCGCTCTCGCAAAACAGAATGAGCCTGCGTTTCTTTCCGTGGTCAGACTGTGAAACAAACACATTCAAAACATAAAAACATGATTTTGATTTTTTTATGTGGGTGTGCCTCCAGCAATTAAATATGACAGTATATATATAAATATGAACAGTTGTGCACACAGCGCCGGTCAAGCGTGGAACCGGAGTTACTCAACTGGATTTCCAACCACACACTCTGTGACCCGGTGACCTCAGCACCGTTAGGTGTGCTGATTTATATATTTATATATATATATATACATATATATATATATATACATATATATATAAACATATATATATATATATATATATATATGTATATATACATATATATACATATGTATATATACATATATATATATATATAATAGTTAACAGAGGTGTCAGGTACAACTTTGCTTCATGGTTTATCCAGAGCTGTATCTAAAGGTTATTTTCATTATTGATTAATCTGTCCTTTCTTTTCTTGATTAATCAATTAATCACTTGGTCTAACCGTCATAAACAATACTTTTTTTAAAATATATATTAAAAAAAAGCCAGAGTTGGCATATTGAAGTTCCTTGTTTCGTTTGACCTAACAAAATCAAAATATATACATTTTACATTCATAGAATACGAAGACAAACAGCAAATATTCACGTTGGAAAACCGGTGAATGTTTGCTTAAAAATTAAAATGAATGCTCAGTGAAATGTGAAATGCATTGGCTTTTGAGTTGATCGACTAATCGATTAATAATTTCTTGTTAATCCATAATAATAATAAAACAAGAAAGCAACACAGCAAACTGGACAAATGAGACGACTGATGCAGTGTTAGACGGTGGAACGAGTGTGCGTGTGCGTGTCACCACACACTGACACTGAGAACCACACCAGAGGGCCCGCGTCTCCGGCCAATACCAGCTTATCCCAGATTTACTGATATCGGCCAATTAGTGACAAGAAATCTCGAGGAAATCCAAAGATATGTGTGAGTTCATTTAGAAACAGTGTCTCCACTTGACCACCAGAGGGCACTGACAAGTTGAACTGTAAAAGGCCCAGAATTGGTCTCAGTTATTTAAAGAGCAAGTTTAAGAGAATGAATCTGTGAATCTAAATGTCATACTTCCTTCCGTACGAGGTGATTTCACTCACAGATGAAAGAGGAGCTTGTTGAGCTGACGTCTCCCATCATTTCTTTTCCTTCATTTTCCTTTTGTACTGTACGTGCATCGTTTCCACATCAACCGCGTCGCACACTTACACATCGAGCAGGAAGGAATCCAGTGTGTTTGTGGAAAAACAAATGGAACTGACTCATTTCCATCTCCTCTTGTTTTTTGACAGATTCGAGTCGAGCCACTGAAATATCACGACTGAACTCACGGCCTGACTTTGCCCTTTTGGCCCCTCGACAACCAGCCCAGCCCGCCCCGGCCCTGTGGGCTTCCCCTCTCCAGGAGACACACAGTGTTAGTGGGTTACAGCGGAGTGTCTCTCACAAAGCAGCGACCAGACAGTAGAGAAGCCAAGCAGAGCGATGCAGAGCAGCACGAGAGGTGGAACACAGGGAGACATCCAACGGGATAAAGAGCATCAGAAGTCCAGGAGACAGGAGAGAAAGAGTTGATTGTGGGTTGGACGAGACGGTTCACACAGATTCACTGAGGGGTTGAGGTGTGTGCGTGTGTGTGTGCGTGTGTGCGTGTGTGTGTGGGTGTGTGTGTGTGTGTGTGTGTGTGTGTGTGTGTACCTTCAGGTCCCTTCTCTCCAGGTGCAGCAGCTCCGAGCCTCTGATGTCGTGTCGGATGAAGGTGTCTCTGTACTCCCCCAGACTCAGCTGTTCCAGCCAGACGCCCACCTCCTCTGTGCCCCATCTTTCCACTACACACACACACACACACACACACACACACACACACACACACACACACACACACACACACACACACCGACACATACACACGGGGCAGAGCAGAGAGGGGCTCAGGGCGCCTCACAGGTATGCACACACACACACACACACACACACACACCAAAAGCTCTCACTCTCGCACTTCATTCTGTACTCTCAGGAATATGATGTTTGCACACAACCCTCACACATGGGCACAACTCTGTGGTGAATCAATCACTGAAGGGGAAGAGGGAATAAAGATGGAGGGAGAGCACCAGAGAGGAAGGGAAGAGGGAGAGCGGTGGCGGCAGCTGGCGGAGGAGTTTGACAAAGGTTGGTCAGAACAAGGCGGTGGCCTGGGGGCGGTGGGGCGGTGGGGGGGGGGGCATGCATATCATAGACCAATATCAGAACACACAGAAAAAGTAGGAAGTAAAGGGAGGCGGAAACACAGCCCAACTAATGAAGAACCAGCCTGCGATGAGAGGAACGCTGACGCTCTTTAACCCCATCTGCCTGACTCTCATTGGTCCCACTGTGCAGAAGAACATCGACCATCGACCCACTTAGCAACAGCAGCGTCCAGTTACATCTGGTCCTCAGATATCCACTTTAATGTGCAAGACAAAAGATTTGATTTCCGGCCGTTTGGTGTTCTCGTGATATATTTGATGCCTGCAGGCTTTCCCCCTGAGGGCCTTGTTCTCCTCCTGACTTTGAGCCTTCTGAAGCCACGCAGACGGCTGGATGAGAGCATGGATGGAGGGGAGGGGGCGGATGGGTGGATGTAACACCTCAGACACACATCCATCCAGTGGGTGATAGTGAAGCGAGACCTTTACGCGTGGACTGTGATGATCGAGTGTGTGTGTGTGTGTGTGTGTGTGTGTGTGTGCATCTTTAACATGAAGTGTGTGAGTGTAAACACAGTGGTCATACGGCACTAATGACACAGGATTGCAGCACTTCCAGCTAATCGTCCCGCTTTCCGCTAGTGGAAGTATTTAATAATAAGTGAAATGATTTCTGCAGCCTCTGAGCTGAGGGACACAGAAAGACACACACTCCTCCCTCTGAACCTGAACCTCACACACTGATCGACAAATCAAGTCTTGCTTAGCTTCTCATGTAGATTCATTTGTCCACTCAGTGTCAGCGGTGGAACGAGGCAGACAGAGATCCCCGAGGCGGATGAGGCAGACTCTGACTGCCCGACCTTGAAGCATCGCTCTGTCCGGTTCGCTAGTGAGGGAAAGTGGGCGTGGCCTACCTGACTGAGGGCTCGTCTTCTTGGCGGTCTTCTCCTTCTTGAACTTGGGCACGATGCGAAACATGCTGCTGCGACTGTTCCTCTTGCCGTAGCCCAGCGAGTGGTCCTGGTACACAAGCACAGTCAACCTATAGCCTTTCATGTAGCCACTCAGCTCTCACGTTACGCGGAGACGTGTTACACGGGAGACGTGTTACACGGGTGACGTGTTACACGGGAGACGTGTTACACAGGTGACATACAGTACGTGTGTGCAGAGGACTCTCAGTGATGGTGCAATGTTATACACGTCTTCATAAATGTGAGTGTTCGGCTGAGGCTGCTCACCTCCTCGTCGTTGGGCTGCAGGATGTGGTAGAGCCAGGGCACCTCTCCCAGTTTGCCCAGTTCCAGATCCACACTCTGCAGAGCACTGGACAGCTGATCCTCCTCTGGGGGGTCCAGTTGCTGCAAAGGGGGAAGACCAGAATGATCCTTTAACGTGGTAGCGTGGTTGAGAGGTAACGTAACGTGGAGTAAAAGTGAAAGGAAGTCATTAACATAAGGATAAAGAGGATCACTCACCAGGGAGACTCGGCCCAGCAGCAGAGACTCGGTCTCGTTGTACAGGGCCTTGACGGTGCTGGCCACCTCGATCGCTGTGTTCCTGGTCAGACTCTGGAAACGGGACACAAGCGGTGTTTAGTGTCACCTCACATGTTGGATGTTGGAGCATACTTCATATTCTGGGAGCTGTTTCTCGTTTTGAACATTTGAATAGCTTCAGTACAAAACTAGCGCAGTCGTACTCATAGACTGTGAACCGCCCTAAAGCATCCCCTCTTTATGGTCTGTTAGAGACCTGTCAATCACCTTGTAGCCCCGCTGTATGGTCTGTCTGACTCTACATGGACCATAATTTACTAAATGAACATCATGCTGTATTGAAGAAGACTTGAAACTAGAGATTGAGACATAAACTCATGTTTACAATGTTTACTGAGGGAATAAATCAAGAGAGAAGTAGAGTCATTTTCTATAGACTTCTATACAACCAGAGGAGTCGCCCCCTGGTGGTCAGGAGAGAGAATGCAGCTTTAACACATGAAGCTTTGACTTCTATACAACCAGAGGAGTCGCCCCCTGGTGGTCAGGAGAGAGAATGCAGCTTTAACACATGAAGCTTTGACTTCTATACAACCAGAGGAGTCGCCCCCTGGTGGTCAGGAGAGAGAATGCAGCTTTAACACATGAAGCTTTGACTTCTATACAACCAGAGGAGTCGAAAACGTGGGTTTAAACTTGACTTATCGCTCACCTCCGGGAACTTGGGGTGTGTTTTGTTGATGGCGTGAGACGAGGCGTTCACAGCATGAGCCAGCTCCTGCTCCAAAAGCCCATTGGTCTTCGCAGCCTCGCATATCCTGTAATCAGACGGAGCACATGTCAGAGGGCACCATTTATAATAACATAAATGATGATTCAACAGATCTGTAAAGCCTGCGTGGCCTTCGAGAGCACGGCCTGCTACTCATGGGAGTGCATGTTTACCTCGTAATGAGCTCCTCTGCAGCTCGGGCGCACATCTGCACCATGGCGGCCTCCTCCTCCGTAGCCAGATCCACAGACTGCTGCGGGTACAGGTGAGGCCGCAGAGGAGGCTTGTCATACTTCAACTTGTCCTCCCACGACTTCAACGTGTTCTCAAACGCCTGCAGGAGGGAAGTCAGAGGATGAGCGCATATCACGGGAAGCAATGCTCTCAAAGCTTCGTCCGTCTACCAGGACGACTCGCTCAGAGCCCGACCGCCTCACTCCTTTCATTCTAAAGCTTTCAGAGCCCAGCTCCTCCCCCTCGGTCTCACCCGGTCTCTGGTGAGCATCTGGGCTCGGTTCTTGTGCTGGATCTTGATGACGCCGGGCGGCTGGATCCAGGCCTCGCCGTCCACCTGAATGGGAACTCCCTCATCCCCCAGGATCGTGATCTTCACTGTCCGACACTGATCCGGGCAGAGAGGCACACGTCACATGTACATTATATATTATATCTATAATTATATACATTTCCCTGTGCGTCTGTACTTCCTCTTCCTATCGTTGCTTCGTGTGCGTTCTCACCTGAGCGATGCGGTGGTGCTGCAGCTTGATGACTCTGGACACGGCCATCTGCATGCTCCCGAACACGGCCACGACTTCCAGGATCTTATCGTCGAATGACGGGGCACAGAAGATCTGCAGGGCACAACGAGGCGTTCAGGAACCAAACCATATGCCATAATTATAGTTATAAGCACTAATAAATATTCATAATGCTTTATAACAATATCTCATAGTCGTAATATATTTTTTTATTTCTTTAAATAATGCATCATGATGTGATTATAAATGACTTTAAGTGGTCATGGTTTGCTTTCAGGGAAGTATAAATTAATTTGACCACGTTTTTTGTGTTGATCTTGCATAGATTTAATTTTACACTTTACTAAAAGCATACAACGACCACTTGGAGTACGTTATAATAAAATCATAACAGTGATTATAATTAATTATAAAAACTATTAGAATATATTAAAACTATAGGATTTATAATACACTATGATCCTTCAGTGAGTGGCCAGCAATTATGAATAATTATGATATTTGACCGTTTAAGTCATTATAAAATATTTATAATGTGTTATGATTATTGTCATAATGCATTATGAATTCCTTATGAGTGTTTATAAATATAATCATACAGTGCTAAAAGCAAACTATAACGCATCATAGAAAGTGTTAACACATATATTAATAAATCTGAGTTAACTTAGAAATGTAGAAGTAATGTCCAGTGAACACCACAAATACAAGCCCGTATAATTAATAGAAGACAAAAAACTATTAAATTGCTGCCACAATATTGATTATAATTATTGCATTTAGATTGTATTCTCATCCGTAGTCTATGGCACAGAGGAACGATCTATAGCTGATGATCTATAGATACAGTTATTGTTCCTTTCCATGACATCTGATGACAACGAGAGGAATATAAACCATCACCAGCCTGATCCTGTAATGTAATTATGAGCCCATATCGCTGTCCTATATTCTATATTTGTAGAAGAAGGAGCCGGTTCGCCCTTCAGCTCAGCTCAGCCTGAATGAGAAATGAATTGTTTCTGAGAGGAGTCTGCTATTGATCTCCGCCTGCAAACTGCCCGTGAAAAGGTCAAAGCAATGACGAGTCAGCATCTGCCCGAGAACATAGAGAGAGGCTCAGCACAAAATAAAAAAATAAAAATAAAAATGGAGATGGAAGGCTCAGACAGAAGCTGTCATGTGTGGCCTGAGTCACTAGATGGAAACCAAAACACACTCAGCAACGTGTCCTGTACTGCTGCTGAGCGGGTCACATGTTGATCTGAGAAAGACACATCTCTGTTTATCGTCAGTGTTTGGGACCAATTATGTGTATTTTACCTCTATTTTCATATAAACTCACTCTTTGTTTTATAGTGAGGCTACAATTAAAGCACTAAACTAGTAGATCTGTTTGAGACTAAGACTGATTTAAAAACTTAAATTGTAATGTATTAATGTGCGTCTGTGTGTGTGTGTGTGTGTGTGTGTGTGTGTGTGTGTGTGTGTGTGTGTGTGTGTGTGTGTGTGTGTGTATATCTGTGTCTGTGTGTGTGTGTGTGCGAGCAATAACTAAATGTCCTCTCCTCGTTTCCTCCGCTCCAGCAAAACAGTTACATAACGGCAAATGCACATACTGTATGTGTGTCCAAGGGTAAACTCTGCAGGGGATCACTTAGGGGTGTGTGTGTGTGTGTGTGTGTGTGTGTGTGTGTGTGTGTGTGTGTGTGTGTGTGTGCGTGCGAACCGACTCTAATCCCTCAGCAGCCCTTGTACTCTGGGCCTTAAACAAACAAGCACAAATATCTATAACCATCCCTCCCCCTGCACCTCCAGGCTACCGGGGTCATGCTAGACCAGGATCCAGTCTCTCCACATTCAACACGAGAGAAGGCGAGAGGGAAACAGAGAGAGACGGAGCGTTGATCCGATAGCTGACATCGGCTTGAGGAGGAAAACCTTCCCTTCTCCTCCCTGCTCTGATCTGGAGTCGCCCAACAAGGCTCCCAGCCGGACGCAGAGCTCCCCTCGTGTCCTGCAGTGTACTCACGTCGTCCTCCTTGGTGCCGCCCCAGAAGTTGGTCCCGCCTGCGTAGCTTGGAATGTTTAACACTGCGATCCCCTGAAGGCTGGGCAGGGGGATGTACTGGCCGTCACACTGGGGGAGACAAAGACACCCGAGTGGACCAGTGAGCAGAGGGAGGGAGGGAAGGGGGGGCGGGGGGAGGGTCTGCAGGTTTCATGGGCATCAGATGGTACAGGGGTCCCGATTCAATATACTAAGCAAGACCATATATTGTGTGTTTTTTTTTAATTCACATAAAATCTGAGTAAAAAAAAGTTATCTTTTGTTGTGCAATCAGAAGAGTGGGACCAGTATTTCCCTTCATCACAGTCCGTGTGCAACATCCAGCATCACAACACAAAATGAACCACTTGTCGCACGTAAACTATCAATTAACAGCGAGTGTGTAAAGTGTGTGTCTTATGCTCCTAAAATCAAATGTATTTTACAACCTTTTGTTGCCAACTTTATTTCACTTTAAGTCCAAATTCACAGCAAAATCAAAGAGCCATGAAGCCTAAAAAATGTCTCATTTCTCATTGAACATAATCAAAATGCTGGAGTATAAATGGGCATTCAAGACAGGCATTAAACCCGATGCTATTCCTAAATACCCAGAGGTCTAAGCAGGTTGCCATATTTGGTACAATTTAATTATTTTGTTTAAAAGGACTTAAACTTAAATAGTCTCAGACTTGTTTTTCCTCACCTCCAGCTGGACCTTCTGCTCCAGGTTCTTGTAGGTTCTCTGCAGAAGCTCCTTGGTGCCCAAGACACCGTACCACATCATGTTCTTGGTGCGGCTCCTGTGGGAGGGAGCAGAGGGCGACACTTATAAACCAGTTATAAACCAGTTATAAACCAGTTATAAACCAGCTATAAACCAGCTATAAACCAGTTATAAACCAGTTATAAACCAGTTATAAACCACTTATAAACCACTTATAAACCACTATAAACTAACCAGTTATAAACCAGTTAAACCGCTATAAACCAGCTATAAACCAGTTATAAACCAGTTATAAACCAGTTATAAACCACCCGGATACGAGAAAGTGTTTCTCCCATTATAAAACGACATATGCAGCAGAAGCATTAGCAGTGGGGACGATCGTGGGATTACAGGGTTGTAATACAACAAAACAAGCAATATCAGCTTGACTAATTAAAATAAATGTAATATATGAGGCAGAATACACTATAATCATAAGTAAAGCTTTTTAAATACAAATGTGGTCAACGGAGAGCCTTCATGATTCACCGACGTCTCACCTGCACTTCTCTGGGTGCTCCTCCCGCTTGTTGTTGAACTCCAGAGAGATCTTAGCGTCCAGGCCGATGCCGAAGTAGTTGTTCATCACACACTTCTCCATGTAGCCCTCTCTGGGGGAGAGAAGCAGCCACACAGGGAGAGAAGCAGCCACACAGGGAGAGAAGCAGCCACACAGGGAGAGAACAGTCACACAGGGAGAGAACAGTCACACAGGGAGAGAACAGTCACACAGGGAGAGAAACAGTTACACAGGGAGAGAAACAGTCACACAGGGAGAGAACAGTCACACAGGGAGAGAAACAGTCAGCAAGCTGAAGCTCCCTCAAATACATCAAGGACCCACAAATACATCAAACATGACAGAGAGAGACACACGGACGGTCAGAGACGAGGACAGATATTCAGACAGAGACGAAGATGGGAGGAGACACACAACGAGACACACAACGAGACACGCAATGAGACACGCAATGAGACACACAACGAGACACACAACGAGACACGCAATGAGACACGCAATGAGACACGCAATGAGACACGCAATGAGACACACAACGAGACACACAACGAGACACACAATGAGACACGCAACGAGACACGCAACGAGACACGCAACGAGACATGCAACGAGACACACAATGAGACACGCAACGAGACACACAACGAGACACACAATGAGACACGCAACGAGACATGCAACACAACGAGACACATAATGAGACACGCAACGAGACACGCAACGAGACATGCAACACAACGAGACACATAATGAGACACGCAACGAGACACGCAACGAGACACGCAACGAGACACGCAACGAGACACGCAATGAGACACGCAACGAGACACGCAACAAGACACGCAACGAGACACATAACGAGACACACAACGAGACACACAACGAGACATGCAACACAACGAGACACACAACGAGACACACAACGAGACATGCAACACAACGAGACACACAACGAGACATGCAACACAACGAGACACACAACGAGACATGCAACACAACGAGACACATAATGAGACACACAACGAGACATGCAACACAACGAGACACATAATGAGACACGCAACGAGACACAAGACACACAACGAGACACGAGACACGCAATAAGACACGAGACACGCAACGAGACACGCAACGAGACACGCAACACACAACGAGACACACACAACGAGACACACACAACGAGACACACAACGAGACACGCAACGAGACGCACAACGAGACATGCAACGAGACACGCAAGAGACACGACACCAACGAGACACGCAACGAGACACGCAACGAGACACGCAACACACAACGAGACACGCAACGAGACACGCAACGAGACACACAACGAGACACACACTCACAGTGAGTCGAGGTCGGGGTCGATGAAGGGTGTGGCTCCGAAGGGGTCGATGTTAGCCAGCAGCATCTTGCTAATGATGGAGCTGCCAGCGATGGAGGCAGCCAGACCTGCACGCAAGCCTGCACACACACACACACACACACACACACACACACACACAGACACACACACACACACCTGTCACATGAGGCTGAGCTGAAATAGCCAGGTGCCCCTGTCCTAGTGTTTGGTGAAGGTCGGGTGAGGGGCAGGAGGTCAGGGCTCACCGGGGCAGATGATGCGTGTGTTGAGCACGGGCAGGTTCTCCTTGCTGGTGGTGAAGGGGGTGATGGTGAAGGAGCTGTAGGACTGGGTGCTGCGGCTCACCCTCCTCTCCGTGGGAGAGCAGGGGCTCTTGGCAGCTGGAGGCAGAGAGAAAGACATCGATGTGTTTCTCTACTCACTTTGTGTCACTTTACATTTTTATGTGATGCCCCCCTCTCACCCCACCAGGGGGCAGAACAGAACTCGCCCCAGTCAATGGTCAGTTGATATCGAAACATTTTATTCATATTCATAACAGTACACATACTGTATATTAGTATATTAGAATAAAAGCCTGTAGGTATTAAGTAACATAATTGTAGAGAAAAGAAACTTGGGTTCTCGAAGTGAGGAAAAACACCACAATTTAGTAATATTTTTACATGAAGTGAAGTTTTTGTTGTTTTTAGTCAGTTTATATTTGTGAAGATGATACTTTAACTGAAGGATCTGGGAGATACATTTTTATTGTTGTTGCTGTACATGTACCAAGCTGGATTTGTCACTTATATACTAATATATATATACATGTGTATATACATATATATATATATATATATGTACATATATATGTATACATTTATATACATATATATATATATATGTATATATGTATACATATACTAATAAGAAAATAAAAATAATAAATAAATAAAAAATAAAATAAATACATTTTATTTTATATTTATTTAAGTAAGATAATCAGCTGCGTGTATACATATGTACATGTATATGTACATACGTGCATTATGAGTGTAATAAGTTGGTTAATTTGTCTCCTTAGGAGATGTGCGTGCTTCGTGTGGCGTCACACGGCTCCTGAGTAGGAAACTGTTCTTTGAGCTTTCAGCTGTTCTTCCGCGTGGACGCACGATGACATGGCGTGTTTGCCACAGAGCATCCTCGCTGCTCGTGTTGACCCCACGTGAATCCTCCACGGGGCAACGAACACATGCACGTTCTGAGATTTACTGAAACACGGATTTAACAATCCCTTCTGTTCCCACTGATTGTTTTTTTGATTCGTGTCCAGGTCAGGAAGGAGTGAGGAGGCGATAGAGGAAGCATAGAGAGGATACGAAGCACAGGGTTTGACTGATACCTCCTCGTCTTCCAACGGCTGGAAAATGTGTGGAAGGAAGGAAGCGGCCTTATGATAAACAGGAAGAACTTCTGCCCCTAAGACAATAACACATCCTGTGGCCGTCGCACACACACACACACACACACACACACACACACACACACACACACACACACACACACACACAAAGAGGCACAATAGACATTCACACACGCGTGTGCATCCACACACAAGGCTGCCTGAACTACACAGATTCAGACACACGCAGGCTTCATGGTTTCCACAGGTTAGAGCTTATTATTAAAGAAGTTCTCCGTTGCTCTTCTTGCTGTTGCAGAGACTGAAGATGGAGACGAACAGCTCGGACTACGACAGGAGAGCAGGGTTTTCTCTCTTTAGCCCTAATCCTTCAGTTTATTTATGACAGGAAACATGATTTGCGTCAGCAGCACTTTTTTTTTTTTTGTCTGGTTCTCTGTGCTGCAATATACACAAGGGGGCGACATTTAAATCCTGTGTGATCTCCTACTGCACCAATTCACTTCACAAAGTAGAATAATCTTAAAAGTCTTCTGTTTACAATTAGGAGGACAAAACAAAGAGGGAAGGGTTATCTTCTCAAACCACTAATTACATTAAATATCTTTTAAGTGACTGAGAACAAGTCCAGCTGGCAAAGCGAGACACTTGGAAATCAAAGAGGCGAGGCCGGACAGGTTGAGTGTTTTGGAAATGGCCCAGGATGAGAATGCATCGGTGGGGGGAGGAGGGGGATGTGGGGGGGGGGGTTTGCAGGACATACGGGTTTAGAGATCTGAGACTCACATGTCACCGCTTCCAGTTCCTTGGTGTCCTCGTCCTTCTCGCTGTCTCTGTTCTCCTCCTCGATGTCCTTCCTGAACTCCAGGGGGGACGGCAGCTCGGTGTCCTCCGTGTGGGAGTTCTGCTCGTCCACCACTAAGAGCAGACGGGAGGCGTGAACAGGCAACACGGCACCACCATGCATGTGCAGGACACCCTGAGACTAAACTAGACTTACAATCTTAAAACTAGACTTAAAATCAACCACCCGACTACAGCACCTTTATAGATCAACCGCCCGACTACAGCACCTTTATAGATCAACCCCCCGACTACAGCACCTTTATAGATCAACCGCCCGACTACAGCACCTTTATAGATCAACCGCCCGACTACAGCACCTTTATAGATCAACCACCCGACTACAGCACCTTTATAGATCAACCGCCCGACTACAGCACCTTTATAGATCAACCCCCCGACTACAGCACCTTTATAGATCAACCCCCCGACTACAGCACCTTTATAGATCAACCCCCCGACTACAGCACCTTTATAGATCAACCCCCCGACTACAGCACCTTTATAGATCAACCGCCCGACTACAGCACCTTTATAGATCAACCCCCCGACTACAGCACCTTTGTTTGTTTGTTGGCTACATCTTGCACTACTGTTTTCGTTTGTTAGTTAATTTAATTTAATTCTATTTGTTGTATATATTGTGCATTTTTCTTATTTACTTCTTCTTCTTCTTCTATTCTATTTTTTGTATATATTGTTCTTTTATTACCTGTATGTAAAAATGCTGCTGTAATTATATATATATATATATATAGCAATACAGTATCTATCTATCTCTGTAGACCAGTTGTGTGTGCATGATGAGCGTTGGTTTCTGCCCTTCCCCACACAGAAACCTGCTCCTCGTGTCATTTCAAAACAAGCTTTCATAAACGTACGCCAATATGCGATGGCGGTTAATTCTTTTTTTTACAGAAGTACTTCCCGGTGGGTTCCGCCTCCTCCACTCGTGTCTGTTACCTCTCTCGGCCTGTTCTATGATCTGTCGCAGGGCTTTCTTCAGACTGTTGGCCCGGAGCATCATCTGCTCCCTGCTTTTGAACCGCTGGTGCGGGGCCCCTCCGCCTCCTTTCTCCGTCTCCTCCTCCTCCATCTTCTCCTTCAGCTCCGTCAGGCTCTCCTCGCTGGCCTCCTCGTCCTCCTCGTCCTCCTCCTGCTCCTCCTCCACGATGGGAGGAGTGGAGTGGGGGAGCGAAGGCAGCGCCTGGCACTCTGAGTTGAGCGTCTGGAGGAGCGAGTCCAGTTTCTGGTTCAGGATGGTGCACTGGAGGGAACAAACAGAGGGTGGAGGTGGTGCTGCGCAGCATTCAGAGGGAGTGTAATGTGGAGGGCGTGGCAACTGATGGATGTACACCGCCTTGTTTTCGAGGCTTACTTTGAGAGACATAGTGTCGCACTCCTCGGTGTTGTCTGCACTTTTTTCGTAGGCTTTCCCCACTTTGGAAACAAAATCCTTCACTGTTTCACACAGGATCCTAGAGAGCAGGGAGAAAGCACAGTGGGTGGTGTTGTAATGTATGACCTCTGATTGACCTCTGATGGACCTCTGATTGACCTCTGATGGACCTCTGATTGCCCTCTGATGGACCTCTGATTGACCTCTGATGGACCTCTGATTGACCTCTGATGGACCTCTGATTGACCTCTGATGGACCTCTGATTAACCTCTGATTGACCTCTGATGGACCTCTGATTGCCCTCTGATTGACCTCTGATGGACCTCTGATTGACCTCTGATTGACCTCTGATTGACCTCTGATGGACCTCTGATGGACCTCTCCAATTTTAGCATTTGGTGCTGTCCTTTCTCATTGTCAAATCTGCAATCTTATTATATTATTGTTTGTTTGTTTCTACATCGTTATTTATTGTGTGCATGTTACTATAACTTCCAATACAAATATAAATTGCTGTATACAGCAATATCTGCACCATTGTCTTACAGATAGATAGATAGATAGATAGATAGATAGATAGATATCACATAGATAGATATCACATAGATATATATAGATAGATAATACAATGTGATGTTCTGCTTTGAACAATATGCAATAAAATAAATTTCAGCACAGTATCACCTATAATATTTCTCCCATCATTGTACACACCTGTATGTCTTGTCAAGTGTATATTGTATATTTAAACACGTACTTGGCGGAGGAGATGACCACAGAGTTCTGCTCAGAGTTGAGGATCTTTGTGAGGTGAGCAGCGACTGAGTCTTCGTAGGCTGAAATGTGAAACTGGAGAGAAGACAAACGTTGAGAATATTCATTTCTCTCACGAGTACTTTAAAAACTTTACAACATTTTAGAAAAGTGTGTCATGAGAAAGGGGTTCGTCGGGGAAATTCATTTTTGGTTTTAAACCAAAAATGTCCGACACTGTTTCCAGCAGGTGCTCAACCCCCCCCCTCCTCCTCCTCCTCCTCCTCCTCCTCCTCCTCTTCCTCCTCCTTTTCCTCCTCCTTTTCCTCCTCTCCCTCCCCCTCCCCCTCCTCCTCCTCCTGCTGGGTTTGATTGTGTCTACTGATGCGTGTGAATATCTGTCAGCTCCTGTGAGTACCTGGCAGTCGTCGGCTCCCTCAGGCGTGGTGGGGCAGCTGTGTTTGGGCGGGATCTTGATCTCGTAGGTCATGATGCTCCAGCGGTCCAGCATCTTGGTGCTGGCCCGCTCCAACTTCTCCAGGATCTGGGGCAGCTGGGTGTCATCGTCGCACGAAGGGCCCCAGCCCAGCACCCGGGCCAGATCGTTGCCCGTGCCCAAGGGCAACACCCCCAGCTGGCACTGAAACACGTGCAGAGGCGGGGGGGGGGGGTCATCCCTGCTCCAATCAAAATTAGTGTGTGTGTGTGTGTGTGTGTGTGTGTGTGTGTGTGTCCATAATGAGTGTGTGTCTTTATGTAAGCTGGCCAGGGGCAAAAAGCTCAACTGGCTCATTGGCCAAAAACACACGGCGTCTACTTCCAGCTTCTTCTGTTCTGGTTAAGTTAAACATTTAAAGGAGGATCAGCTACCTCATAATAGTTTTGACACATCATCGTATAAATATCGTCTTACGTTCTGCTCGATGCTTCGGTTCACTGCGTTACCTGCTTGTGAAGGTTGAGTTTGTCGATCTCCGAGAGGACCCAGCCCACGCTGCCATCGCCGCCACACACCAGGATCCGGAAGTTGTCAAACTTCTGGAACAGGCGCAGACTGACAAAGACACACACACACACACACACACACACACACACACACACACACACACACACACACACACACACACACACACACACACACACACACACACACACTTATTCAGGTAATCTATAGGATCAGCTCTTACCGATGGCTAACGATGCTCTGGACTGGTCCCTGCAGGTATTCCCTGATGAACGAATCAGAATGTGAGGAGCGCTTGTTTTGCTCACCCGAGGTGCGGCCCCCCGTTGACCAGGTCGAAGACTTGAGCCGGGTTGAGGAGCTGCTTGAAGCGTCGCAGGAATTTCACCCCCTGGTTGTCACCACTTTTGGAGTTGACAAAGACCAGCAGGGGACTGGCACAGGACGGGGGGCAGGTGGCCTTCCAGAAGCCTGAGGGGGAACAAGGGGACTTGTGTGGGATGCTGTGATACTACGAGAGGTGAGCAGAGGAATGTCGGTGTGTCGTCCGTCCTCTCTCCAGGTCTGTGTGGTGGAGAGCAGGAGGAGGAGGAGGAGGAGGAGGAGGAGGAGGTGGGGCTCAGGTCTGTTGGGAGGCCCCTTGCTCGACGTCCTCCCAGATAATATTCTTCATCATTTTTACCACTCGATCTGTACTTTCATCCCGATCGTCCATAGTGTGACGTTCATATATTTGTGTTTTTGCATGTCTGTCTGTCCTGAGGGATCCTCCTCCTCCTCCTCCTCCTCCTCCTCCTCCTCCTCCTCCGCTCTCCTGGAGGTTTCTTCCCTTTGTGTTTCTACGTTAGACGATCCAGAGCCTCAGGCCGGTGGTCTTCTAAAAATATATATATATATACTATATGCCTTAAGCATATTTCTGATGAATTTCTAATAAATGTACATTGCACACCTTTGTTTGTTTGTTGTTCTACAGCAGTAGATGTCAACTAAATTGTGTGACATTATATATATATATATATTTTTTAAATATATTTTCTATATTCTTTCATGTTGTTCATTGTCATGCACCAATCACCAAGCCAAATTCCTTGCATGTGCAACATACTTGTCATCAATAACTGTTTCTGATTACGATTCTGATTATGTATGACCTCCTATCTGCACTTTGTATATATATATTTTTTTCTTTTTCTTTTTTTTGTATTTTGTATTATGTATTGGGTATCCTTAACAAATAGCATTCTACATTCAACAACACGTTTTTTTTTGTATTCTCAAAAAAGTGCATTTTTCAGATAGGAGGTTTTGCTCTTCAGCCATCGATATGTATATGTATATATATATATATTATATATATATATATTCTACATGTTCTGCCTGGTCCGTTTGTTACATCTTAATATTAGATTAACAGATTCACATGTTGGGTTTACATTTGCATCTTAATCTTTAGCGCTTAGGCCATGAACAGACACCAATATTTGGCAATTTCTGCCTGATTTAACTTTACTAATTTACAGATTTACACATAGCATCATTATATTGTAAGTGGCCACTTAGGCCACTTAGGCTAATACTTATAGTATTAGAGTTTAAACATATTGAAGTAATTTAAAATGTATTTCAGAGCAGCAGATAAACTGCGTAATATGACGGCACACCAATGAACTGTTTGGTATTTATTTGGTGTCGTTATTTTGATAGAAAATGTATTTTCTACGGCACATGGGGTTTTATGGTAAATAATGGAAACTACGCATTCTCTATTGTTTGCCCCCCGGCGCCCTGAGGGTGTCGTATACCGATTGTAAAGCCCCATGAGGCACATCTGTGATTTGTCGCTATCTGAATAAGATGCGGTGCAGCTGCAGCAGCGAGCTGGACGCGGTCGTCGGCCCCGTCATCGTGAAACAGCTCATCTCAGCCTGAGCGTGATAATGCATGGGAGGCAGCACATGCCAAAAACACGTGTTTTGCTCCCGAGCGGAGCGCACACACACACACACACACACACACACACACACACACACACACACACACACACACACACACTGATCTGTGGGAGGTAATGCAACAAGAGGTTTCTGTGCTCGCAGCATAATCTGTGCACCCCCACTGTGTTGACAGCTCCGTGCATATGGGGGCTTCCACCATGTGTGTGTGTGTGTGTGTGTGTGTGTGTGTGTGTGTGGCACTGCTATCTACTCCCACCACTCCCTCCTTTCCTTCTCCCCCTTGCATCCTCCTTCACGTCTTCCTTCTGCTCCCTAATCTCTCTGTCTACCCTCTTCGATTTCTCTCTCTCTCTCTCTCTCTCTCTCTCTTTCTCTCTCGCTCTCTCTCTCTCTCTCTCTCTCTCTCTCTCTCTCTGGGATGTTGTTGTCGGTAACGGATGGATTGAGGGAGGGAGGGTGGGGAAGAGAAGGAGAGGAGAAGGGAGGGAGTCACAACGCTCCAGCACGTGCTACAGTCTGCCCCTCAGCCAATTACAACCAAACGCCCCCTCTTCCCAGCCTGCATTTGGGCAGAGGGGGTACTGGAACGTGAGGAGATGCACAGCGAGTGAAGGACAGAGAGAGAGAGAGAGAGACATAGAGAGAGAGAGAGAGACAGAGAGAGAGAGGTAGATGAAGGATGTCTCTCTTTTCTTTGCCTTTCTTCCTTCGTCTGCTTTTTTCTTGTCCTCTTCCTTTCATCTGGATTCCCCGTCCTCCCTTTCTCTGCCTCTCTTTTATCCATCCACCAATTAGCCGATGCCAGCTTTTCACAGGCTGTCTGTGTGTACTGCATATGTGTGTGTGTGTGTGTGTGTGTGTGTGTGTGTGTGTGAGACCCAGCCATTGACTTCCGCAACAGTAATTCAATCACACACGCTTATCTGAGTCTGTCTCGCAGGTGCTGATCTCCATCTAAAATGGGTTTAATGCAGGCTCTGGTAGGCACACACACACACACACACACACACACACACACACACACACACACACACACACAAACAGACTATACACGGAGAAAGACAGAGTCGCCATGTATGAACAAAGAAATAAGGCGACACACACATGCGATGCTGACCAGGGGACCTGGAGGAGCCTCGGGGGGCTTCGCAGCCATCTGCAGAGCTCCTCTTATTCTGGGATGTCTTGCATGCTTTTATGAAATATTACATCATGACGAATATGTGTGTCCGTTTTGACAGCAAGTTAGGATTTATCTTGTTATCATTCCTTTTCACACACATCTTGCCTGGAGATGATTTATTTTAAGCCTTCAGAGAGGTGTGTGCCGTTCTGTCATATAGGGCTATTTTTAACCACCTCGTCATACAAGAAATAGGCAATTTCCTGGAACAAATACCGGTGGCCGGTCCTATCTCTAATATGACTAACAGGAAGTTGGTAGGAAAGTATGGATTTGATGGTGAGACCCATAACACAAAGAGAGAATAATAAAATTGTCTCCCAGCACATGTTCCAGCGGTTCATAGGAGAAGTGGGTTGTGGGAAAAAGAAACGTTGTGTACCCGAACGCACGTGACTCATCACGCTGTCCCTCTCTTCCCTTCTGCCGCCGTCCTCCCATGTGACAGGGCAGAAGGTCAAAGTTCAGAGGGAAGACATCGGTCGAGTAAATGGGGTGAACTCTCATTTGTTCATCTCTGAAATGTCACGATTGCTCAACCTCTGATCCTTTGAGTGAGTCAGCGCGATTGCGTTGTGTGTGTGTGTTAGTGTGTGTGTGTGTGTGTGTGTGTGTGTGTGTGTGTGTGTGTGTGTGTGTGGGGGGGGCCTACCATCGGAGTCGATGCTGTTGAGTGCCGTGGGGGGGATGATGGAAACTTTGCACTGACCAAGAGGACACTTGCGAGGGTACAGGTCCATACAGGCTGTGTGCACCTAGAAGAACAACAGAAAATACTCTGAATCAATTTAAAAAAGACTAAATTATCTTTTCTTTACATTTACAACAACAATAATGTAATTCCCTCTGGGTACTGTGATTAAAAAAAAAAAAGAAATACCGATAAATGAATCATTTTTCATGTTGTTTTCCCTTTAGATGTCTGCTTCATTGTTATTTTAATGGTTAATTTAACATCTGGCTGCTGGAGGCTAGTGATAGTAGCATCCATCCATTTGTTTGCTGCTTATCTGCAGCTCACTGAGGCTGTAGGTTAAGAAAAGTCTCTTCTCTCAAAGGCAGAGCTGGAAGAAGTTACTCGAGAAGGAGCAAGACATGGACCGACGACTGAGAAACAATAATGCAGCATTCCGGTCGGTCGGTGAAATGTTGCGTCCTGATTTCGGTTGCTAGCGTGCTCAACAATGAGCTGCAGTTCCAGGCTAACATTCTGCAAACTATTTACAAAAAACAGTTGAGTCTTTTTGAAGAAACAAGGCATCAACAAGCCGAAGACGGTGCTCTTTGTTCTCTTTGTTTCGATTCAAACTCGTAATCCTGCTGCACCGTGATCTAGCTGGGGCAGATGAAGTCTTACCATAGCTTTGCACCAGAGGCAGCGCCAGTCCTGCAGCCTCAGCACGCTGCCGCATGTCTTATCACACACAGCACACTTGGCACTGACAGGCAGGTTGCCTTCCAACCACTGGTGAGGCATGGCAATCTGCAGGTTACACACAACACACGGTTCAGGACCTGGGGAACTACTTTTATCTTTCATGTCTTCTCTACTGCCACCGGCTCCAAATCTCTCTTGACTCCATGAGCATGAACAAGTTGAGTCAAAGCACACACATTGTAACACACTTTGCATTATTATGTAACAGGAAATATAAATGCCTTTCTTCTCATGGTTATACAACACAAGTCAGTGTTTCAGTATTTTCCCAGAAGCCTCCAGAACATCATCTTAAACCATCATAGGTAACAAAACAAGGCTACGTTTGTACACAGTTTTCACACAGTGAGCAGCTCCTGGAGGAATGTCAAGCTTACCCCATCCTCATCCTCGATGATATCCTTCCCTATGGAAGCCAGGGTGGTCCATTTACAGTTGTTGGTGGCTCTGACAGCACAGCGCTTGTGAGCTTTGAATTTGCACACTGAAAAACACAAAGTCAATACACACACTGTATCAGTCTGTTGATGTTTTCCACCTCACAGTGACTCAGCAGCTTCATATCGGAGCACTTCATTAGACAGGGCTGTGGAAAACATCGATACACTTGAGTATTGTGATGTCTTTGTTTTGTGATACTTGATTGATTTTGATCTTGCAAAGATTTGTGGCAGACGATGGCTCAGACTGCAGACAGAGTGGTGCTACGATGTGGATGTTACTGGTATCAGTGCTGAGCCCACTGTTCTGATTTCAGAAAAAAGTAAACTTTTTTAATCATGTTTCGTGTCTTATGGTGACAGTTTTCCTACAATTTGACTAAAAAAATCAAGATACAAAATTGTATCCCCAGATTCTTCCCAATACACAGCGCTGACATAAGATGGATGCAGTTGAAGAGTGAAAGATAAATTGTATTACAGTAAACGGTTCTCAGGTTCGTTGTACCTAAAATGCAAAATGTCACAGATTTCTACATTTTCTTTCCTTCACAGTAAAACACTGGACACTGGAGCATTATTCAGAAACAGACCCCATAAGGTCCGGAGTTCTAATGAATCACGCCTTAATGAGATGTCAGTGGATGTAATTACTAACCTCCCTGAGCCCGTACATATCTGACAGATAGAAGCAAAACTTAGCTCCACGTCACAGTTCTCAACCCGTTTCTCTGCTCCACCATCAGGAAGCCTGCAGGCCGGGCTAAGACCTGAAACCTGGTCCCCACAGGACAGGCGGATCCAGCTACCTGCTCCACCATCAGGAAGCCTGCAGGCCGGGCTAAGACCTGAACCCTGGTCCCCACAGGACAGGTGGATCCAGCTACCTGCTGTCCTGTCTGCATTACTGTGTGAACACCACACACCTGACCTCTGGAGCTCACAGTGGCTCACACAATGCACACACGTGTTTCTGTAATATTCCTCGTTTTGCTCTGTGCAAAGTTGAACAGGTGAAACTAAACTCCTGCTACAAGTAATGTTATTGAAGAAGCCCTGAATTCACGTTTTAAGATAAAAAGACTAACTTATCCCTGAGTTGCTGCCTACCAAGTTAGCGTTAGAGTTACCACCTCATTAATATATGTTTTAACCCTAAGAGACCCACATAGACCCATGTTGGTCTTTGCCTTGATCTTCAGGGTTTGGCGCCTACTCAAAATGTTGAAAGTGTATAAGTGCTTAGAACATCACGGTGGAAGCATATGATTGTTATTCCCGTGATTAATTATGTCTTGCAGCAATTTTTGGGTTGATACCATTTACTAAGCTAGACTTGATGCAACATTTTATCATTTTGACTCCTTGAAAATATATAAAAATGGTTGAAAATACCTCCAAAATATCACATTACAAGACACTTAAGGAAATACAGTGGTCTTATCCACTCTCATATCCGTCCTTTAAACATAACGCAACAGTCAACTGCTGGTTTAGCTTAGCTTAGCACAAAGACTGGAAGCAGGGGGAACAGCTAGCCTGGCTCTGTTCAAAGATATACAGTAATCCAACTAGCAGCACCTCTGAAGCGCTTATGTTTTTAATAACACAAGCAGAGATCCTGCTGTTCCTCAGCGAGTAACAAAGTGACTTATGAAACTATTAATATCTGTCCATCTGTCGTGTGTGTGTACGAGGAGCTACAGCCACCGTAACGCCAGGAGAAGCACTTAAGACATTTCACACATTTGACTTTAATGTAGTTAATGCAGGTTGTTGAGTAAGAAACACAGGAGTGAAATGCAAATGCAGCCGAACAGCTCCGATGAAGATGTATAGGCAGGGAGATTGCTCTCGCCCGCTTCTTCTCCATTAAGGATGAGGCACTTAGCAGACTCATGAATAATGTCTGTGCTCTGGGGAGCTTTGCTTCCACCCACCCCACCCATACTCACACACACACACACACACACACACACACACACACACAGACACACACACATGATGTTGTTATTAGGAAGGCCACGCAGATATACAAACTAAATCAGAGTCATATCCGGGAGCAACAATTGATGTTTCAATTTAGTGTACCGCTAAATGCTGTTAGGGAGCATTAGCAGAGCATTAAGAGAATTCAGAGGACATGATACCACTGCCTGTTAATGGCCAGGCCCTACCCTGAGCATTTACACAGCCAGACTGGGGGGGGGGCATTGTGTGTAGGAGGGTGAGTGTTTGTGCGAGGGCGAAATAGAGACATGTGATTGTCTGTGTGTGTGTGTGTGTGTGTGTGTGTGTGTGTGTGTGTGTGTGTGTGTGTCTAGGTAGCACAAATCAATCCCGACCGGCCGCCATGTGCAGGAAATCGAAGGGAAATTTAAGCCGCGTAATTGCTGTGAAACTGTCCGCTCTCCACGTTTAATAGAGAAGCTCCACCCGCTCCGCTCCACTCTCTTTTCTTCTTCTCTCCTTCTTTGTGCCATTCTCACATCCCGTTTCTCGGCCTCGCGGGCGATCGCCTCCTCCACACTGTCTGTCATTCCTCCCCGGAGTCAGACGTCGGTACTGAACAACTGACTTCCACTTCCTGAAGTGGTGATACCTTCTCTTTCTGACTGTTGGTGCTGCAGCTGCCCTCAGACCACGAGCTGCAGTCTGCACTCAGCTGGGACACACTACTTCATCATAGCGTTGCACCGTGAGCTTCTTTGACCCTCTTGCTCTTCTCTCTGCTGTGCAGGGGATTGTGGGTCAGAATAGCCAGAAAAGCATGCGGGCTTGCATGCTGCAAAATGTGAGCATTTTAGACATACTTTGTATTGGGACATACTAAATCTGTGGTGGTTTGTGTGCTCTCCTCTTCCTGTCACCTTTGCCCCTAGATGCATAACTCTGTGCATCGAATAACCGCCACCACATCTCCAAAATAATACTGCAAGGTGCATTTAATCAAAATATCATATGCAAACAATATTGCTGCTGCAGTGCATCTCTCGCTTAACTATCAACGAATGCAGGGGTCGACAAGCTTTACCATCCAAAGAGACATTTTGCTCTATTTTCCACCAAATAAAATTTGTCTGGAGCCGCAAAAGCTATTTGATATCACAGCTTATAAAGTTTTACATACAGTCATATTATATATACAAAAACTATCATTTTTGGAATAAATAGGCCATGTCCACCCTATTACGTTTCCATTTTAAAACGCATGTCTCTTGCTCCGTGTACACCGAGCGCCCTCACTACGGTGGAGGGTCAGATCACCGAGGACAGAGGAGTTAGGAAACGCTCCCGAGGACGGAGGAGTTAGGAAACGCTCCAGAGGACGGAGGAGTTAGGAAACGCTCCCGAGGACGGAGGAGTTAGGAAACGCTCCAGAGGACGGAGGAGTTAGGAAACGCTCCAGAGGACGGAGGAGTTAGGAAACGCTCCTCACCGTCTCAGGAGCTGCACAGAACCAGCAGCAGAGTTCGGAGACTTGATCCACTCCGTGAAAGTAGATTGACTTTGCTCAGTTTGCTGATCTGCAGCTCGATACTTCTGTCTTCCAACGTTACATTTGTTGTTGTTTGCTAATTCCTCGCCACACATCGAGCATACAGCCAGCGTCGGTGGCAGTGAAAGCAAATTAATACACAGAATTAAACTCTCTATTTTCCTCCGTGACTTTCCTTTTTTTGTATTGATCTGTTGATAGTTTACGGGTATATATTTTCAGTGACTCAGTATCACCTCAGATTCCAAGATAAGAGGTTTTCCCTTTTTTGTCAAAGCCTCAGGGAGAGGAGCGAGGGCTGAGGAGCCGCACGCGACCCCTGAAGGAATGAATCTAAAGGGATCTTTACGAGGCCAATAAAGAGCGCGTGGCCACCGTAAACCATGACTCCATGCTTTGACCAAAGGCCCCGCAATCTCAGTCGCATCTCGTTCGTTGAAAGTGTGTAGAGCGGGATGAGCCCATTGAGATCACGAGGGTTTGATGCCCCTCTAATGACTCTCCATCGCTACACGTCTTTTTCTTTTGCTCTCGGTTCTGGACGTGAGAGGATGATGAGCACACACACACACACACACACACACACACACACACACACACACACACACACACACACACACACTGTCTGAGACGCGTGCACGCGCTCATGGGGGGAACATTAGCTAAATTAGAAGGAGAGGATATGCAGATGGTGCTCATTAAGCTTTACACCAGCTAAGAGAAGCAAGTAGCATCAACCCCCGTCCTCTTCACACTCCACCTCAGCGTTCTTTCACAGATGAGGTGAGGAGATGTGGTGTCGTTCACAGGATCTGTTATCAGTCTTTCTCCCACCCCCCACCCCGGTTATGGTAAATTGGAGGTATACGAGAAATGAAATTAAAACCGCGTGAGTCACGGCCTTATCTAACGCACAGTACGACACAGAGCGTATGGATAGAGACCATAGGCTTCACCAGGAGCTCCACTTCACTGCCTCCACTTCTAGCCAACAGTCAGATGGGCATCCCGCTCCGACACCGGGAGCTTTTCAAAGGCTGCAAGATGGCTCCGGTACATCCGATCTGCTCCACTTAGACGGGCATGTGAACAAAGACTTTTCTCACTTCAGTGACTCACAAGTCCTTACGCAACATAGTCATACACCTTCCTATAGACCCGCCATAGTCATACACCTTCCTATAGACCCACCACATAGTCATACACCTTCCTATAGACCCACCATAGTCATACACCTTCCTATAGACCCACCATAGTCATACACCTTCCTATAGACCCTCCATAGTCATACACCTTCCTATAGACCCACCATAGTCATACACCTTCCTATAGACCCGCCATAGTCATACACCTTCCTATAGACCCGCCATAGTCATACACCTTCCTATAGACCCGATAGTCATACACCTTCCTATAGACCCGCCATAGTCATACACCTTCCTATAGACCCACCATAGTCATACACCTTCCTATAGACCCACCATAGTCATACACCTTCCTATAGACCCACCATAGTCATACACCTTCCTATAGACCCTCCATAGTCATACACCTTCCTATAGACCCGCCATAGTCATACACCTTCCTATAGACCCGCCATAGTCATACACCTTCCTATAGACCCGCCATAGTCATACACCTTCCTATAGACCCGCCATAGTCATACACCTTCCTATAGACCCACCATAGTCATACACCTTCCTATAGACCCACCAACGCCCCGGCCCTCAGTGTCTGAGCTTTAAACAGAGAGCAGGACGTCCCCTAACCCAGTGATGAGGTGTAGAAATGAGTGACAGCTGCGTGAAAAGAAAGACACACAAAGTCATGTGTTTGACGGTGAGCGTGTGCACCACCTACCTTCGCAGGAGAGGCCGTGAGACGTGACCCCAGACAAGCTGTCTTTGCAGACGTTGCAGAAGGTGGGCCGTGCGTGGGAGCAGGCGTACCAGTTGTGCATCCCTGAGAAATGTTCCACATTAAACTGTGCCGTCTGGCAAAGGAGAGGTTAAAACAGGTTGGCAGCGCCGGGATGACAGTCACAGAAAAGGCAAGCACAGAGCACTACATCATCAAGACAAACAGTAATCGGCGTGTCAGGCCGGTAAATCCTGCACATGCGAAGCAAAGTGGTTTAAAACACATTGTTTGTGAGGACTGTTCTGATGAGTTCATTTAAATCAAGACTAAACATGACAATTAACTTAAGTCCGTGTTGTTATTTGATGACAGCTAGTAAAAATACATTTTCAGGCCAGTAGATTTGTGAATAAAAAAATGATAATTTTGGCCTGACCGGGCAAAAACATTAACATTGATCCCTGCCGTCGGCCTCGTAAACAAACGACTGCATATTAATGTTACTGGCTGTTTTCATTATAATTACAAGCAGAAAAAAAAGAATTCAACATGAAATATAAGAACGAGTTCCCAACACCTCTCCACATTCAGTCCATTCATCCCCTGGTGTCCTAGCCTTCCCCCCATGATAATAACCCCCTCAGCCTGGTGCTATGAAGGAGCCCCGTGACGACACTACCTGTCTGGCATTAAGAAAGCTCCCAGCAGGACTCCAGGGATGAACCCCTCGACTAGCCGACAGTCATTAGTGTGACTCTGCTGCTCCATGATTTTACAAAAGCAACACCTGCTCGGGGAAATTGGATGCTTCTATACATTAGTGTGTGGGGAGAGCCCGCTGTGGAGCGCAGGCCAATGTGAGCGTGGGCGTAGCGTGGGCGTAGCGTCCGCGGCGGCTGCATTCAGGTGGAGCTTCGTGAGTAAGAATTGTAACAGGTGCTCATGAACTGGGACTTCTCGCAGTGCTACACGAGAGAACCCGGTTCTTAAATGTCGACTCCTCGGCTCGGGTGTGCACACGTCGGTGTGTGCACACGTGTGTACCCAGAGAGCTCTGGGGGGGGGGGCTGCTGCTGCATTGCAGTGCAGTAAAGGGGGTGAGGTATGGGGTCTTATATAAGATTTCCCTCCCAAATCAAAGCCATTAAAATGCAGCTACTGCTGTCTTCCCTGCGCTCCGCTCTAACCCCCCCCCCCCTAGTCCCCCTCCTCCCCGCGCTCCCCTCGCTGTCAACACATAGCGCGGACTCATAATCCTCCTGCGTCGTCTGCTGACAGCGGAATATTATACACAGTTACTGTCTGTTTGATGGAAGGAACCGTCACGTCGGTTTAGAAGATCCTTCCAGAACCACAAAGGACGAGCATCAGACGGGATGTTGCTCCCTCACGTGAGCCGGGGGGGGGGGCAGGGGGGGGGGCCCGGGCTGGAGGCAGAATCCCACAAGTGCTTTGTGACGGTCAGCATGTGTTTGGTCGCGATGCTGATGATACTGTGTGTGTGTGTGTGTGTGTGTGTGTGTGTGTGTGTGTGTGTGTGTGTGTGTGTGTGTGTGTGCTCTTCACTGTATCTCCCTGACTGTTGGTGGGTGCTTCTGGATCTCCAACATTAGCGCGCGTTGCTTCTAAATGAACAACTTCTTGGCTCCCCGGTTGCCTTCGGCGTGCCGTACATCAGGCCACACGACATGCAACTCCCGTCCTCTCCATACACTGATCTGGGGCTCCTCCCCCTTTCTTTTCTACAACACTAACTAGGACACAGTCACTTACAGGAGCATCCTCAGGGGGGAATATTTGGTAAGAAACAAACAAACAGAAACATCACTGGCAAAAATCTCCAAAACAGGATACGCCTGAAAACAGATTTATTGTTCGTGCCGCACCACCTCTCTCCTCCGCCTCTCTGTCCTCCTCCCCGCTACACACACACACACACACACACACACACACACACACACACACACACACTCTCTCTCTCGTGGATCTGCTGATTTGGAAAGGGCTTCTTACCTCGTAATGCTCTCTGGACTGGACGGACTTCAGCGAACTGATCCAGTCCTCCATCTCTTTCCTGTTCTCGGCGCAGAGGATGAGCCTACGGAACGGAGTGATCACCTGGAGGGAGAGAGAGGGATGCGTGCACGGGTGAGAGAGTGAGACAGATAACTGTAGCTAAAAGAGAGAGAGAAAGAGAGAGAAAGAGAGAGAAAGAGAGAGAGAGAGAGAGAGAGAGAGAGAGAGAGAGAGAGCGAGAGAGATGAATTTCACCAGTGGCTTCCTCCTCAGCCCGCGGTGCCACTGAGAGGAGAGAACGATCGGCTTCGTCTTTAAGGAAGAGAGAGAGGATGAGAAGCCCCCTCCCTACCTCTTCCTCCCTCCCTCTCTCCCCCTCTCTCTCTCTCTCTCTCTCTCTCTCTCTCTCTCATTAACTCTAGCTCACTCATCTCCCAACACCTTCTTGAGTTAGTTTTTTCCTTCGCTCCAGTATTTATCCCCCTCTCACTCTTCGCTCTTCATGTTGCTTTGAGCCAGATATGCGCTGACAGGCGAAAAAGACTAAGAGCACCTCTCCCCCCTCTGCCTCCCCCCTCTGCCTCCCTCTCTGTGCGAGTGTTGTGCATGTGTGCTTAAGCGCCGTCTCCCTGTAGATAACCCTACAGACATGCAGCACCCTCTCAACACCCCATCACTTATTTATGCACCCTCATCTCTTCTTTCTCGCCCTCTTTCCAACTCAACGTGTCCCTTATGTTATCTCCATTCACCTTAGAGAGAGAGAGGGAGGCTGAATACACACACACACACACACACACACACACACACACAGGACAATATCACGCTATATATTCTCAATATTCATCTCCCAGCAGTGGTGCTGATGTTTCCTCTCCCCTCCAGGATGAATGATATTTCCGATGTCACACTTGACTCTCTGAATTTGAAAAAGTTTGAAAACAGCTTGTTGTTGTTGTTGTTGTTGTTGTTGTTGTATCATTTGAGTTGATTGTCTCATCAGAGAAACATGACATTGCTGAAAAATGTGGTGAGGTTGCAGATTGCAAACAATTGAAATGTTGCCCGCGTGTAGCAGAACCATGGTGAACCAGAGTGTCTGTAGCCAGAGCCAGTTTGGTTTGTCCCCTCTGGGCTCCTGTAGAAACATGGCAGCCAGCTCCATGAGGATTTACAGGCTATGAAAACATACTTCTTAATGTCATATTATATTTCATTCCTACCAATAGATGCTACACACTGATTTATTTATTGATTTATTGAGCAGGGACAGTGCTCAGTAATCAACATGTATCTATTAGATGTATCAATATAAATGTGCCAGAGTTACAGAGAGCACATTTCCGTCTGTAGTTCTTCAAGCAAAAGAGTAAATAAAACTAAATAAAAATGGTAAAAGGTAAAATACTGACGCTGAAGTGTTTTCATGAAGTGAACTATCACTAAGGACAGAGAAAGTCTCTCAGAGCCTCTTTTATATCTGCTTTTCCAAAATATGAAAAAGGCCCCTTCTGTAAATACAGGCAGATGCAGTTGTGGATTGGTTGAATTAGCATTCCTTTTAGTGGATGAGAAAGTAGAATTGTCGGAGGGTAATGGTCTGTTTACTGTCAGTATCACTGTGTGCTGCACACCATTTGTTGTGTTTCTTCTTCTCCTACAAATTGCTCATTGATTTTTTCCGGCACGCTGTTTCAGACCAACTCCCCGCCATCATTTGAAGCCATACATTCGGCTGCAGCGGTGCTTTGTTCGGGTCTCGAATTACATCCATTTGGGCAATAATTGGACAAATGTCTTCGTGTGCGATGCACACATCCTGCAGACCGAACGCACATCCATCAGTCAACGACACGCGGAGGCAACAAGGGCAAAGGAAATTGTATTCTCCTTCCCGTGAAGGATTCGGTGACAAAGTAAATCTTCAAAGGGAGATTCTCCCCCCTCCCCTCTCTCTCCCCCTCTCTCCCCCCCTCCCCTCTCTCTGTTCTGCCTGTTTAGACCGGCAGCACCTGAGGCTTCTACAAGGTGTGGAAAACAGCAGGTGCACAACAAACACCATGCACGTGTGTGTGTGTGTGTGTGTGTGTGTGTGTGTGTGTGTGTGTGTGTGTGTGTGTGTGTGTGTGTGTGTGTGTATTGTGCACGTTGGGGCGTTTAGGATACATCTGCTGTAAAACTGCTTTTCTCTCTGCATGAAGGTCACTGTTGCCGGGGCAACCGTCCGGTTTACGGCCACATGTTGCCGCCGGTAGAACCCGGTACGTTCACCGTGAGCTTCAGTTCAGCCACGATGCTACTGAGGGGAAAGCATCGCTCCTGAACTACAGAACCGAACGCCTCACAGGCAGCGGCCTCCTCCGAGGGCGGAGCCTCGCGGACAAGAACGATAACTATCGCCTCAAAGTTTCCCCAACAGCATTTTTGAGAATTTGCTTGATTGTGACGATTCCACAGAAATGTATTTGATTTTGGTCCAAATATTGTTGCTCAGGCCCCTTGGTCTGTATACTAACTGGACTGTCAATCCTTTAGGGGCTGATAACGGCCTCTGATCACGCGTTTTGAATTGAAACGGTCGGGTTTCCATTTATTTATTTTTTACCACGGATTTTACATCGACGCGGCGAAACAACAGCCCCGAGTCACACGCCTCCTTCTGCAACCATTTCAGGGACGTTTTCTAACGCTCACATACATTTTCTGCACAAGTAATCAAATGTGTGACTGCAGCTTATTCTACTGACAGAAAATGTACCTTTTACCACGAGAGTGTCAGAATGTGCTTGTAGGCGGCAGACAGAGCGTCTCTGTGGGAATCCCTCCGGGAGGAACACCGACCAACAGTTTGGCTAAACGCAGCATTTCTTCCCCCCACAGTGAATAGAGCGTCCATTGATCATAGTTTGGGCAAATGTAACATTTTCAAACCCACAGCGACTCGTCTAAAGGCGACGTTGGTTCACTGCCGACGCTTCGTGATCTCAGATTAAGAAAAATCTTGTGGCGATTAGATGCTGCTGAAGTGTTCGAGTAAGAGGTCAAAGAAAAGGTGACATATTTGCTACAAAATGCACTCGAGAGACTTTATTTCTTTATTATATTAGAAAATAACCCAAACGGACACGAGGGTATCGAACCCCGACAGATAAAGAACTGTATCTGTAGCACGAAACTGTCAATTAGAGAGTTGACAATGATTAATAGTCAATTAGGCATTCATTTATTTTTGTATTCGTCATGTATTTTCTGTGTGGAGTATCTTGAGCACCCACCTGACAACCAGTAGATGAATCCCCTTAATCAATCAGTCACCCCCCCCCCCCCCCCCTCTCCCTAAACTCCTTATGAACAGTGCGGTGTGTTTTTATGGGTGTGATTATTGTCCTCTCCTTACCCTCCCTCGATATTAAAGCTAATCACATTAGCATTCTTCCTCCTTATTTTTGAGTAAGTGGAGACAACTACTTCCAAATTACTGAAAGTGTGTTGCTGGGTTGGTGTGTGTGTGTGTGTGTGTGTGTGTGTGTGTGTGTGTGTGTGTGTGTGTGTGTGTTTGCAGTACATGTGTAACTCTCAACCAATCAGCCGTTTACTATCTTTCAGCTTACGAGAAGAGTACATCTGTTGTTCTCCCCTCTTTCCCTCTTCTCCTCTCTTCAGAGAATTGTATGTTTTCTCTCAGCCGTTAATCACAATACAGATTTCCACCAGGAACGGCAAGGATTACTGTGTGTGTGTGTGTGTGTGTGTGTGTGTGCGTGCGTGCGTGCGTGCGTGCGTGCGTGCGTGCGTGCGCGTGCACACGGGCAAATTGATCCCTTTGGACATAGATCACCGTGTCTCTGCTGGTGTACTTTGTCCGTGCGCGTGTGTCTTTCTATGTGTGTGTCTTTCTATGTGTGCGTCTTTCTATGTGTGTGTCTTTCTATGTGTGTGTCTTGTGTCTGGAGCGGGGTAGTGATAAGATTGGTTGCCAGGGGAAACAGGAACGGCTGTTTCCAAAAATGGCTCTAGGCATCCCTCAAGTGTGGAAAACCTCTCTTGATGACTGACCTTCAGAGCTGAATATATCAGATGTGTGTGTGTGTGTGTGTGTGTGTGTGTGTGTGTGTGTGTGTGTGTGTAATGACAAGCGACAAGTGGCCTCTTTGATCGACATCCTCTTCTCTAAATGATGAGAACATGTAATTATAAGCCTCATCGGCTCTTATTTTTGGTGGAGAGGCAAACGGGTGAAGATGAACTGATAATGAGGGACACCCGTCACTGTTTACACACACACACACACACACACACACACACGCACGCACGCACACACACACACATGCAGAGGATTGGTGACAGTGGTGCACAGACCCCACTGGGACTTGCAGCACAACAGCAGAGGAGGTGGAGGCCGTGACAGAGCCATCACAGCTGCTCGCCCCCTGACACACGCACACGCACACGCACACGCACACGCACACGCACACGGCCGGCTCTCAGCCGCTCATATCAGCCACACGACAGCAGGACTCCGGCGCCCCGACTGGAGTTTCCCTGAGTTTCCTCTCACGGATTTCAAGTGGACGGTAATAAGCGGAGTCTGTAACGAGGGCTGGGCGGAGCTCTCCCTCAGGAGCACCTCAAGGTGCTCCCCGCGGCACGGCCGCCTCACAGATTCACACACGCTCCTTTTCAACGCGCACGGTGAAACAACAGCATATGCATTTCATCTCGACGTACACACACACACACACACACACACACACGTGCATACTCTCCCATGTGCCATTGCAGTCATGAATAAGACATGCACGCCTTGAACACAGGTGTCCTGATGTTTGTTTCGTGGCTTTTCCCTGGAAACCAACGAGATCCTTTCAACATTACATCCGGTGCATTTATTATTCCTACACAACAACGCATATCTTTATAGTCCCTGTTAAATTAATAAATACTTAATAATAATAATAAAAAAACGATCTTGGCAAATCGTTGCCTGTGGATTATTTAAAGAGTTGCGTGTCTACACGATGCAATGCACTGGAGAGAAGCAGTGACATTATTAACTTCTCTAATCCAGAGGTCCAAATCTTTTTTCAGCCAAAAACCCTTAAAAGTGAGAGAATATACCGCAGACCTGTAATGTTGGAATGATTTGAAGAAGCTTATTAAATAACACGTTTGTAATCTTAGTAATGTAGACGCATCAGAAATACTTTAAACATGCACGAAACATGTTTGTAGATTTTTTTTTTATGGATTTGAATGTGAACTATGAACAATTATACTCTAGATTTAAGAATGAGAATATTATTTGTTGAACTATGAGACCTAACACACACACACACACACACACACACACACACACAGAGCCGACATCTGCAGAGCTCCAACACGGACGAGCACAAACAAGAATCTTATCTCTGGCATGACTCAACTCAAAGCACCGACCTGCATCGAGGACGCCGGCAGCATCACCCATCCTCAGAGGGACCGACACACGGACGGACGGAGACACAGAGGGAGACGGGAGACGGGGAATGGCTCTGCACAGCCAGAGCAAAGCCCTACAATGCGACCTCTGCAGTGGTCTCCTTCTCTCTCTCTCTCTCTCTCTCTCTCTCTCTACCTCTCTCTCCCTCAGTCGTGATCACAAGACCCGTACGACGAAGCCCGGTCTCCCCCTGTCGGTATGCATGACTGTGTCTGGGTCGATGTATCACACAGATCTGCATGTGTGTGTGTGTGTGTGTGTGTGTGTGTGTGTGTGTGTGTGTGTGTGTGTGTGTGTCGGCGCTGTAGGTGATCCACCACTCAGCATGTCGCGTTACCTTTGGTTTTATGTTTCAGCTCCCTTCTGTCTTCATTTCCTCTCCATCGCTCCCTCTGCATCCGTCTTCCCTCTCCCTCTCCCTCTCGCTCTCGCTCTCTCTCTCTCTCTCCCCCTCTCTCTCTCTCTCTCCCTCTCGCTCTCCCTCCTCTTTTTCCCCGGGGGGAGCATGTGTGCAGTCAGCGACGGTGTGACATCACTCCAGGATTTCCTCTACTGCTCTACCTTGTCTTTCCCTTCGCCATCTTAAACTGCTCTGCAGTCATTCCCCATCCGTCATTCATTCAACGCTCCCTTCTTTCCATTTAGATCTTTCTCTCTACCGTATTTTGCCTTTACTTCCCTTTTTGTACCTTTGCCTCCCCTCCTTCCTCATCCCCTCGTCTCCCTCCTCCCCCTCCCTCTCACCATCTTAGTGGGATGCTGATGCTCATGAGGGCACGCGGAGCTCATCTCCAGCCCTTTATCACAGCATGTTTATTAACACTGGCAAAAAAACACACGTCGCAGTCACGACTGCGAGCACATGGCACAGACACATGCAGCAGGCCCACTGTAATCTTATTTATGAATATGGCAGACGCTAAGCCATCCCAGGCACTCAGTGAAGCGTTTCAAGGCGCTGCTAAAAATAGCAGCAAGCTCTCCTCTGGGCTCTGTTCTGCTGCCTACCTCCTCCCCCTCCCTGTTTCTTTTTATAGCAACACCCGGGGAGAGACATTTATAGAAAGGACAGGGCACCACTCGCTCCTTCACACTCTGTTTTTGTCCTCCTTGCTCATTATACTCGCGCTCATTTCCCTCCACCTCCCACACACGCTCATCCAGCTCATTCTTTTCCCGGCATTAAGCATTCGCAGCAATGACAAGGAGCATGTGACGACACGTGAGACGCGATGCTGGGAAATGTATGAGAATATCATCAGAGTATAACTGTCGCTTCATATTTGACAGATGATCTTTTCATCTAACCATCTCCACCCAGAAAGAAAACAACTGTATTTCCCAAAATGGTGAAATATTCCTTGAAGTTACCACCAGAAAACTAATCTACGGCTTCCACTGTTCTCTCATACTGAGACCATGAAACAATGGTTTCAGTAAATCACATCTGTCCTCCACACGTAAAGCTCTTCAAGCAACTAAAACATACAACAATGAAGAAAAATAAATCTCAACTTCTGAATATATTCATCATAACGTGATGACCCTCGGTGTGAGTGTTTGGGTGGAAGACTGCGAGATGCTCTCACCGTGAAGCTGTTGTTGACGTTCTTGGTGCTGGACTCTGCAACGCTGGCATCCGACAGGTCCACCTCGTCAAAGATGAGGGACTATAGAGGAGAGGAGGTGTGGGGGGAGGAGAGGAGGTGTGGGGGGAGGAGAGGGGGGAGTCCCGAGAGGAGAGCCGGGAGGAGGAGGGCACAGAAGAGAGCAAAACCATGAGCCTTTTGGAAAATGTTTTTAGAACAGAGGTTTGAACTTAGGGCATGAAGAGGGCCGTGATTGGCTGCAGCGAAGCAGGCCTTAAATGAGCAGGTAGAACTCCTCAGTACTAAATGGAAGCTACTTCAAGATCATGAAAGGGCAGCAAGAAATATGATCCTGATATCAAATATGGAACCAAATAATGCAGCATTTCTCAAATACCTCTAATGGGTGGAAAACAGCACTTAATGAGTATAATAGTTACCCTGTAATGTAGTCAAAATAAAGGAAACGGCAGCTTTTGCAGGGGTTATTTTGACCATTACGTTATGAATGGGAATATGAAAACCTTATTATTGTCATCCTGTAAGTCATAAACCCCTTCAGACCTAAATATCTTCGACTTATTTTTTACCCATATCCCATGCTGAAATAAGGCAAAATAAAAAATATCAAGTATAGCTTTTAATATTTTGTTAGTCATGTACACTATAATTAAATAAAATCTCGTGTTAAATACACTAATAGGTAGGTCTCTTATTTTGACGTTTCACACAAGTTGTATATGAAAAAATAAAAGTAAAGTCAAATAAAAATCCTGTGTTTTTCATTGAAACATTCTTCACATTCTTCTTTGAATATGGTGAATTTAGCGTGTTAATAGAATAGCCATTTCAATATTCCGAGGTCTGCATGAACAGAAAGTCATATTTCAAAAGGTAAACTTAATGTTTTGTCTGTCACGCCTCGAGTCAGATCTTGACTTTTATTGGTTACCGGGTCAGAAATACATCGGCCGGAATCAATAAATATTGGATTGATTGAAGTGGAGGGCGTGAAGGGGTTAATGAAGTGTGGAGAAGACGCTGATGGCTCTGGTGAAGAACAATGAGTCCAGTTGTCACCGTCCCTCTGGAGGATAACCGTCCGCTCCATCACACCCTCGCTGCTGTGAGGAGTTCCCTCCGCAGTTTCCTTTGTTTTCACTCTCGACCTAAATGAGAATCGTGCGACTCACAGGACAGTGAATGCTGATGTACTTTACAGGCGTCTCTATGTGGAGGCGGAGAGCAGACAACTCTAAGCAACATAGCCAGGGGTAGGGTTCCATAGCCAGGGGTAGGGTTCTATAGCCAGGGTTAGGGTTCTATAGCCAGGGGTAGGGTTCTATAGCCAGGGTTAGGGTTCTATAGCCAGGGGTAGGGTTCTATAGCCAGGGTTAGGGTTCTATAGCCAGGGTTAGGGTTCTATAGCCAGGGTTAGGGTTGTATAGCCAGGGGTAGGTTCTATAGCCAGGGTTAGGGTTCTATAGCCAGGGTTAGGGTTCTATAGCCAGGGTTAGGGTTCTATAGCCAAGGTTAGGGTTCTATAGCCAGGGTTAGGGTTCTATAGCCAGCAGACGAGACAGGAGGAGGGCCGGAGGCTGCACACAGGAACATGATATCCTCACAGGCCGCGACGTGTGAGGCACGCAGCTGAGCTCTTAAAGGGCCGCAGGCCAAAAGAAACCATGCCGTCAAAGGAATGCCCTCTGACTCTCCGTGTGTGTGTGTGTGTGCGTGTGTGTGTGTGTGTGTGTGTGTGTGTGTGTGTGTGTGTGTGGGAGGAGTGAGCTGCTGCAGCTGTCAGAGGGAATGCCCAGTTAACGACGCTCTCCCCAGGCCTGGCTGGAGAGGGACACCAGCCAACACTTACTATCTGTGTGTGTGTGTGTGTGTGTGTGTGTGTGCGTGTGTGTGTGTGTGTGTGTGTGTGTGTGTGTGTGTAGAGGGAGCATGTGTCTCAGCACTTCCACATATGCCCACAAGTGCGTGTGAATGTGTGCATGGAGTGTCAGCCAAGAGGGCCTAAGTATGAGCGACATACCAACACACACACACACACACACACACACACACACACACTGCACCCCCTTTGTCACAGCGCTCTTGGCTGCTATACCATTGCATCACGTGTGCGTATGTATGTGTGTGGGCGATAACTTTTCTACGGTTCTTTTGACACACTTCTTCTCCCTCTAACTCACTCATCACACCACTCGCCTCAACACAGACACCCTGGGGTGGGGGTGGGGGTGGGGGGGGACAAGACACCCCACTGTCTTGAGGGAAGCAGTAATGAAAGCTGACAGGGAATGGTGGACAAAGGCAAGCGTCCCGACCCTCTGTTACCCATAGATCCAGAGCTCAGCTCAGCGGCTGCATCTCAACGAGCCCCCTGCCTCCTCCTCCTCCTCCTCCTCCTCCTCCTCCTCCTCCTCCTCTTCCTCCTCCTCCTCCTCCTCCTCCTCCTGCTCCTCCTTGTTTACCGGTGATTTCTCGGAGAGAGAGGGGAGAGGAGCTGACAGGACGAGCTGCAGGGCTGAGATGTAGCCTCCCTGATGGATCAATGAGGAGGTCAGGCTTCCTAAGCACAGGGCAGCACAGCCAGCCGGGCCACCTCGGAGACACCAGGATGGACATGTAGGGAACGGGCACTTATCTATCGAGGGAAACGTCCGCCTGGCCACGACCGAGAGAACACACTCACTTGTAAGCTTCCAGTCACAAATGACTCATCCTTACAAAGTATATATATATATATTACGTCATTTATTTTTTCTTCTTCCAGCATGGCCATCGAGAGACTTTGAGCTGCACGCGCAGGACAAGCAACACACAGTGTAGAACAAGAAGCCACGGCCCCATGATAATCCAGGTGTGGCCTCAGAGTCTGTACACGTGTGTTCTGCCGGTTGTTTCCATAATATATACAGTGCATCAATGTCATATGGGGACACAGGCCAATTCCTCCAAAAGGTTTGGATGACTGAGTTTCATTTCCTTCAATTCCCCTCCAAAATGTCTTCCCCACTGTCCGAATGTCTCTATTTTTATGTCTGTTATTTTGCTACAATAATAATATGTTTTTACATGTTCAGATGTTGAACCTAACTTGACCCAGTAGCTCCATAGGGCATGAATGCAGCACTACCATGTCTAGGTGAATGGTTAGGGGATGGTTAAGCTGCTGTGGTGGTGGTCTGGACCCTGGCTGTGCTGTGCTGACCCGAATTCTCACTAGGCCTTCCTCAGATCCGCTGGCACCCAGAGGTGGGGGGGAGCGCCGCGCGCCCGTCCAGCACACGGACAGAACTCGCCAGCACACGCGACTCCTGGACACTCTGCGCAGCGCCCGCTCCTGCCAGTGTGCCAGGGCACTGCCAGACTAGTGCGCGTGCAGACACACACACACACACACACACGTAAACACACACGTAAACACACAAACACACATGTTCAAGACCAGGAAGATTAGAATCAAAGGGGAAAGAGATGTCAACAAGAGTAAAAAGTCCAAAACAAAAATGTCTTTAAATTACTTATATATCACAAAACTCAGCATCAGAAAGTATCAGTCTACATGAGTGAGCTAGTGTGCACGAGAGGAAGATATGAAACTACAACCAGCAGCAGCCGGTTAGCATAGCTTAGCATAAATGCTGCAAACAGCTAGTCTGGCTGTGTTTAAAGGTAACAAAATACCAGCAACTCTAAAGCTCACTAATTAAAACATTATATCCCCGAACCAGTTGCTAGGACACCAGCAGATGCTCCAGCAGGTTACTGGTGCTGGCCACAAAACACTGAACTGAACTCTAACCAAACAAATAATATGTAACGTGTTACTGAGTGAGCCAGCAGCCTTCCCCTGTTTCTTTGTGCTAAGCTAAGCTAACATGCTGCTGGCTCGGACTATGAAGACCATTTTACACGAGCCATCCGGGCCACTTAGCGAGCTTTAAACATTGAATTAAAACTGTTTCGACAGGATCACGACCGTGTTTCAGTTCAACAGGTGTTTCAGTTCAACAGGTGTTTCAGTTCAACAGGTGACCGTGTTCAGTGGTGACCTTTAGCTGAATGCGTCCCTGGGTGCTCGAGGTAACTTATAGTTGGCGTAGATCAGAAACACAGGTGAGTATGTATTCAACATTGATTGGTGGCTTTTACAAAGACAACCAGGTGTTCTGTTCGTGTCTTCACCAGAAGCAAACCGGTCACCAGTTGACCCGGTCACACGTTACACTGAAACACAGTGCTCGTGTTTGTCGCGGCCATTTTAAAACTCTACTGAGTTGTATGCTGCTAATGTATCGCAGGTGTAACGTTACACGCTACACAATACATATCAGTATATATCACATCTAAATATCGGGCCTATTGCTAACGTATTCGACTCTCTCACCAACAGCACACGGAACCTGTCGACTCAATTTGTTTCGCTTTCATTTGCGATGTTTGGAAGTTAATGCTCTTGCATAGCTTGACATGTTATTAAACTTACATTGTTTACAAACTCAAAAAGGGTCTTTTTACTGTACGGACATGAGCGTGGAGTCTCTTAGCAAGAGAGCTACTCAGCGTATTTCCAACAGAAATATTCCTTTAAGGCCCGCTTGTCTCTGAACCTGTGAAAGCTTTGTCTCCGGACATTAAAGTAAATCTTTTGTGGAATCAGAGGACAGAAACTAGAGATTAACACTAGAAGGGAAGCTTGAGTTTTCCCATCTTCTCCGACTTGAGAGCATTCGTCCAGCTGGAGTATGAACCTTGATGCCCGAGAGGGAAGCTTCTCACCTTGGCGTCTTTAGCGTAGTAGAGCGTTCGGCCTCTCAGCTTGAAGTAACGCTTTTTCCACCTCTGGAACGAGCTGGTCTGCTTCAGCAACAATCCCTCCTTTATACTCGTCTGCAGGGAGAACAGACACCAGAAAAGAAGTTTACAACTTTTATGGTCTCAGTGAAAATAACACAAAGTCTCTCTGACAGACGCTGCATCTCGCTCAGATGTAGACCACCCTCCTGGTTTTATCTACAGGAAGCTGTTAAGATAAAAACAATCTGTGCTGTTTACACGTGTGTGTGTGTTTGAATCTGAGCAGCAATTTCATGCATGGGAGAAAAGGAATGGGCCAAAGAGTGGAGAAGAAAGGAAACCCATCACACACACACACACACACAAACACACACACACACACACACACACACACACACACACACACACACACACACACACACACATCCCATTGACTGCTTCTGCTGCCACGGCCATCTGTTGAACTCAGAGGAACTAAACTATATGCCTTCTACATTGCGAGTTTGACAGTCTAAAAACAGACTCGCATCATCACGTAATCACTTCATGAATGTTCCACCGCACACCAGGAACATTTCATGGTCATTTTGAAGGCGAGGAAGAGGAGGAGGAAGAGGGGGTGGAGGAGAAAACGCCGTGTTGTTGCCACCGGGTGAGAGACAGGGATGATTGGGCTAAAAGGAGACACTGGACATAAATATCCCACAATGCAATGTGCTAGTGATGACAACGTTCATATCAGACAATGGCGGACAGCTGTGTAACGACAATAACGCTTGTATGTGTACGTGTTAGATTCCACTTGGCTAGATTTTTAAAAATAGTTTTTGCGGGAATAAATCATGACTTTACAGACATTTATTTAAATGAAAATATTAGAGATTGCCACTTTAAAAGAATGATGGAAAAACAGAAAGACATAATAAAGAAATAGGATCTCCCTGTGTCCTATAGAGCTGTGTGTGTGTGTGTGTGTGTGTGTGTGTGTGTGGCGTGTGTGTGTGTGTGTGTGTGTGTGTGTGTGTGTGTGTGTGTGTGTGTGTGTGTGTGTGTGTGTGTGTGTATCACATCAAATCAAACCATGCATCTCTCCATGGGCGACACGGTACACACACTCATCATCATTACGACCACCATCATCTTGCACGCATTAACACACACAAAACACACACCGGGCATACAGAGCAAATACAGGGAGACATGGAACAGTGGGCATGGAAAAGATAAAACACACACACACACACACACACACACACACACACACACACACGGAAATGCTGTGTGGGGGAACATCATTCTCTCTGGGCACACAGAGGAGAGGTGGGGCAAACACACACACACACGCACACACACACACACACACACACACACACACACACACACACACACACACACACACACACACACACACACACACACACACATGTAGAGGCTATTTATAGCGAAGGAAGGCTGCTCTCTGAGGGGAGAATTACAAACAGAGACAGGGGCCCGAAGCTGACATCCTGCCCACCAGCTGTGTCAACTTAAACACAGAAAACACAGCTCGTACCGGCTGCACGCTGGAAACACACTCACTGGCACACAGACAGCCATGATGGGAGATCACATATCCCAAACCATGGAAAGAGTTGCATTTGTTGTGACGTTCAAAGTGTTAATTTTACTGCTTCGCTTCAGGAGTTCTTACAGGCTCGGTTCACCCAAATTACAGAACATATTTTCTCCATTACCCCTCGTGTGCGTCTAGGCGTGTCAACACAGTAGAGCTACTCGCTACGGTCTTGTCATATCTTTGTCGGAGGTTTCTGCCTCGACCGATGAACAAGAGAGGGGAATACAAAATGGAAGAAAAACTTGATTCACGGAAAAAAATAATGTTCTTTTGCATCAAAAAGTGTACTGAGGAAACTTCAGACTGCCCAGGAAAGAGCTGCCAGAGTGGTCTCACGCTGCCCTGTGCATCGTGACTCATTCTTCAGCAATAGAATTATACAGTCAGATTACCAAACGTAGTGACTCTCACAGTCATTTCAGATGAACACCAAATCATGTTACCGCTCCCAAAATCAAATGCCTTAAAAAAAAAAAAAAACACAGTCGTTTATCGCGCCATCCGTCAGTGGAATAGCTCCCCTCTTTACGTGCACGTCCATCCAACAGCAAGTCCTCATCTAAATACATTTAAGAATGAATTATTCAAGCAGGTGATCGATAGTCTAGTGTTGGTAGCGTGTAACGGTTTGCTCTTGTTCCCCAGCGAAGGCCCTCGAGGCTGATTCATAAGACTACTTAATTAAAGATGATGGAAGTGAATGTACTAGGAATGAATGGGAACAACCGCTTTCTGCACAGAACACAATTAGAGGTGAACATGAGTTGAACATAGGTCCCTTGGAAGATCAGCTGGTGCCATTAGCATCAGCTAACGGGGATCCTTTTTAATGGGTGAATAAACGATTCATTTAGAAAATAAGTAACTGATCTATTATAAAAAGAATAGTTGCAGCCCTATTTTCTACAGTGTTTCTATTTGCAAAAATCTCCAATGACATTCTTGGAATATGCTGACCTTGTTTCTGGAAAGACATATTGATGTAAATTGTCTTTAAATCTCATTATTGTTATTATTAAATGAAATGTCCAGTGGCATAAATTGCAGAGGCAGATACAGGATCTCAAAACCTGGCTGAATAAAACTGAATCTGAATGATCTGCCTTGCTAAATACCACGAGAGGTAAGAGAGAACATGAGATATCCCTCCACGTCCATGATGCAACTTGATAGCATCTTCCATTACACCCTTTCAGCCCAGTTTGTATGTCAAACAGGGATTATTTAAGAGATATCTCTTACATTTTATAAAGCTCTCTATAAAGCCAGACAAAATGTCATCCTGTAACTGTCTTCACAATCTGAGTAGTACTCCTAGTGAATCTGAGTAGCTCCTCTAGTGAGGAGGGAATCGAAGTGGAGTGCCCCTTTAAAAGGCGACATACAGAAGATCCTTAATGGAATTCAAGTGGGTCCATCTAAAAGAGTAAGGACTACTTTAAGTTCAGTATAATGAAGGACTTGCGATTCAAATTGGGCCTGTGTCAACACAAATGTTCCCGTAAAGTTCATGAGTGTTGTCAGCTCGGACTCGACGATCACCGAGGGTAGAAACACAACAGGAAGAGGGCACACTGCAAACTCTCTGACACAGCTGTCTACCTACATTAATTCCCTGCTTCCCTTTCCTCAAGTACGGCCTGAAGACCAAATTCCTGTGGTGGATTAAGGTGAAATACCTAAATACTCACTACCCTATAAGGACTTTTAGCTGCTTCCCCGCAACTACAATCAAAGTGGGACTGAAATACAGCAGCATGGCAGATGAAGTCATCCCCTCATTTAAACACGTTGGGCTGCAGAAGAATAGTGGAGGTTTGAGAGTCGTGAATGGATTACTGAACGGGCCACACGGGCACAGGCCCGGGGGCCAAAGTCACTCAAAGAGACACGTACCACCCAGGAAGATAC
>JACSYO010000765.1:2500-50000 GCA_016806645.1 Ophiodon elongatus | reverse complement strand
TCACAAGTTTGTAAGCTCTCCTCAGCACACCCTGAGAAGACAGAGAGGGGGCGGCTGAGTGCAGAGGACAGAAGAGGAGAGGCTATGAAAAGACTATCCCACCTCACATATCTGAGCGCTACGCAGTCCGGGTCGACCCGATGTGTTTGTGTGTTTCTCGATGGCTGAAAAGCATCGACGGTAACGAGGGAAGTGCAGTCGTGACACGATGGAGGAAGAGGATGATGAGAGCTTCAAATTCCCTTTATGTGCGGTTAAATCCCATTACTGTGTGTCCGACCAGAGGAGAACATCAGGGATGAGCGATACCCAGTATCTCATCTCTGCTTCCGCCAACAGTTCAACAACAACAACAACAACAACAACTATTCACAGCTGCCAATATATTGATTTGCCCTGATGGGTTTATAAGTGGCTATTAACGATGAAATGTGAGCTACAAATAGATTTCAGTTGCATCGTGTACTGTACCGACGAGACAGCTCTCTTCTGTCCGGGGCCAAAACTTTCACCGTTAAAATATCTGTTTTGTTTAATATACGAAAATTGTTGTTGAATAATCTTGATATTCATAAAATATCTTGATATTCATAAAATAGCATGCTTACCAATTTCAAATGGTCGATCAGCCCCCATTGGCAATTTTTATTTCATTTCTTCGATGAAAAGAAAAAGCTTGTTTTTTACCGACACCTTCTCCCAAAACGAGATGGAAGCCCAGCGAGGGCGACGCTGAGAAGAGACTCGCTGTGGTTTACCTGCCCCCCATCCCCCCCCACCCTCACCCCCACCCCCCCTCGCCACCCCCAACCCAAACCAGCTGTCTCACATCGCCATGGAGTCGGCAAATAAGGGATGGACGATGTGGTTGTCTGTGGCAACCAAATGACCAGAGAGATAGTGGACGGAGAGGGATGGACACGGACAATGTGATGGCCAAGCGTACACATGCATGTACACACACACACACACACACACACACACACACACACACACACACACACACACACACACACACACACACACACACACACACTAAGCAAACAACCAAGTGGAACAACACTCAGTGAGTCAGTGCCTGCATGATCCATTAGTAACTCTCCGCACACACACACACACACACACACACACACACTCACACACACACACACACACACACACACACACACACACACACACCCACACACACACACACAGTCACACACACAGAAAAAAAACCTGCTGACCCACGCGACAACTCTGAGACCTTTAGTAGCACAACGTGCTAAACACACGATGCAGTTACAGTGTTAGTGTTTATAGTGCGGAGCTGCTTCTGGTGTGACATGTAGCCGGCTGCATATGGTTAGGCAGCACAGATTAAGTCTCTCTGGGCTCCCAGCCAGCCGATGCAATCAGCATCCCTTTCAGTATACGTACGCTCACACTGCAGTCAGCGTGCTCCCCGTGACTCACATCAACTGGACTCTCGTGCACTTTTAGAAACTCCTGCTGCAACAGGTGAGCAGGGAGTCACCGCGCGCACGGAAAAATCCACTTACAATAAAGAAACAGTCAACAAACATCAGCTGATTGGGGGACAGTGATCAGCTGGATCGGTGTTGACACTTCTTTATTGCATCAGCCTTTAGACTGGCTCTTGATTGAGTGCAACATAATAACGCTGTAACTGCCAACGGGCGGATATGGATCAATCACAGCTTATCGTATATCAGAGTAAACAACAACACATCTGCTGGTTTTAGCCTCTCAGACGTGAGGAAAAAAACTCTTTTGTTTCCAAATCAGGCTTCATCGACTTTAGGTGGATATTTATTTTAATTTTGTTTAATTTGTAGATAAAACTGCAAATAAATGCATTGAAAAAAGTGGTGATTTCTCTCAAAGCGTGCAGCACCGCCTCCAGGAAGCACGACACTCACTCACTGGTGGGGGGGGGGGGGGATTTGCATATGAAAGGTATGGCCAGACATTCCTGGCCAGACAAGTATCTAAATATACCCCCATTCTGAATAATGTAGACGGGGCAGTCAATAATTAAGTGGCTCTATTGGTGTGGGAGGACAGCACTCGTTTACAGTGTAAAAGATAAGTGGGCCAAGAAAGCTGAGGTGTCAGAGGTAAGAACTACAGCCTCCTCTCGCTCGGCCCTCAGTTTTATTTGTTTATTAAACTGTTTATTATCTAAGCTGATTTTTAAAAAAAATCCCCTTTCACATGTTGTCACGTCAAACATGTCAAACTGACATCATGAAGAGAGGAGGAAATATGTGTTTCTTTAAATACATCAAGTTGAATCCTCACTGAAGTATGTTCTACTTTGTAGGTTCACACTTAAACTTGTAAAAAAAGATTAAAGTGCAACAGGTTCAAACAACTTGTTTTGGTGCAATAGTTTTTTTTTTTTTCGTTTTTTTTAAGCATCATCTAAAAATAGATAAAGTCGTGGGCTTTTTCAGCCTTAATAAGACCATCAATACTGAGGGCTTCACTGCTATCTGGGACATCGTGCCCCCCCCACACACACACACACACACACACACACACACACAACACAGGTAGGTCAGATCCACACGGAGCTCCACGGAGGGCGGCGGGTCTTACCTTGCTCCTGATCTGCCCCGAGGTGGACACTTTCCGGATGAGTTTCTGGGGGCCTTCCTGCTCCGCTTCGCTGTCAGACGACTCGTCCGCGGCACCGGAGCCGGCGACCGCCCCCACCACATGGGCATGGATCCCCGCCGCGGACGCCGGCCCTTTCTCCGGTTCCTGCCGGGGGGAGAGACACAACCAGTCGGCGTTAGCCCGGTCCGCCGCTCCCTTCCTCTCCCGGAGCCGAGAGCTGCTCAGCGGCCGCGCCGCGTCTCTCTTCGCTGTCATCTCGCGCTGTCGAGCTGTGTTTTTCTGGAGCGTGTGCGCGCGTGTGTGCGTGCGTGCGTGTGTGTGTGTGGGCTGGTGAACGCATAGGGGATGTAGCATGGGGATGGGCTCCACAACACATAGCCCCCTCCCGCCCCCCTCTCCCCGCTCGGTGGATGGTTGCGGCTCGGCTCACACCGAGGCTCCAGCCCGCCTCACCCCGCGTTACGCGGCGGACTGTCCGCGGCGCGCTGACCCAGCGGCGGGCTCACACTGAACACTGCACCCGAGCCCGAACCATTACCACCAAACTACTCAACTTTTAATGCACAGCATTTTTAATCAACCACGAAACATAAATGTCACCATAAATCAGCACAAAGCCGCTCACGCGGGGGAGTGATCGTGATGTCGCCGATCATAATTATAGGCGCTATTTCCTATCGATCGCTTCTGTTATTCATAGTGACACGTGAGACCGTCAAAACAATCTCCGGGTCTCGTGCTGGGTCTTAACTCAGACGTTCATCGTGCGCGCGGCGGACCAGACGAGGGATTCGGGTTCCACAAAGAAATGTGCAGCGTAGCCGACAATATCTGATAGGAACAATAATCTGAGCTCTTTCATCTGATCATAACCGTCTCCACGCATTGTCCCAAAACAGCCCAAGGAATAGAAATACAATGTGTTGGAGCCGTTTGTGTCCAGGCTGACCCGGTGCTGGACTTGTTGTTTGTAGTGATAACAACATGAAGACACTGTGATACCACCGCGGGCGGGGGGAGGGGGGGGGGGCACCTCCAGAGGGGTGGTACGGTCAGAAACTCCGGATCAGAGCACCGGGTAAGGCTCTGTTGTCTGTTGGGGGAAGCTGTGCAGCCCCCCCCCCCCCCCCCTCAGACCCCCCCTCCCCGGAGTGGAACGAGAAACGGAGTGATACAAAGTATCCAGTGTGAATGTTACTAACCAGTTCCTCCCAGGCTGGGCTGCGGGTGTAATGGTAGACATCCTCCATAGTCCCGGACCTCTGCGTCCGCTCCGGAGAAAGAGAGAGGAATCAGGGGAAGGTGGAGGTGGAGGTGGAGGTGGAGGGACTCTCGACCTGCCTCGCTGCCGGTACACCGCTCATAAGAGACGGGTTTGATTCGCCTTGTCGTCCCTTCACTGCCGCCGCTCTCCTCCCGCTGCTCCGGTCCTCTCCCTCTCTCTCTCTCTCTCTCTCTCTCTCTCTCTCTCTCTGTGTGTGTCTCTCTCTCTCTTTGCTCCCTCTCCCTTCCTCTCTCCCTCTCACTCTCTCTCCCTCTCTCTTTCTCTCTCTCCCTCCCTCACTCTCTCTCTCTCCCTCTCTCTCCCTCCCTCTCCCTCCCTCTCTCTCCCTCCCTCTCTCTCACTCTCTCTCTCCACGTAATAAATAAACTCGGCACGCGTTTTTGTTCAGTGCTCAGTGGCACACAAACTCGAGTTTCTTTGGGGCGTGCACGTGAGTAAGTATGTGTGCGTGTGTGTGTGTGTGTGTGTGTGAGTCGTTTAATTCACGTCATCGATTTAGGTATTGCCTTCGCTCATTGATCATAGATTTTCATCATGACACTTGATGTTGTTTACTCTTTTCTCTGAGCAATTTCCTGGAAGTCAATAAATAAACAGCTGTTTCTTTAAATTCTAAATTAATTAAATTTAGATTCTTTGAATCTAGCAAATTATTATTATTAATAATAATAATAATTATCATTATTATTATTCTAACAACAGTAGCAGGTGTGGAGCATGAAGAACAAGGAAGACAATAAATTATATTATATATATATATATATATATATTATTTTTTTTATTCTATCCTATTTAAGACATATAGTAAGTATAGTCAAGACAATAGCCTGGGGCTTCATTTTATGATGTGCTGTAGATGTACATTTTAAAAATAATTAATAATTAATAGAAATATTAATTTACTTTTCCAATTATAAGTTGTGTACTAGTTGCATTTAATCATTACGGATACATTGAGAGGAGGGTTTGCGACAGAGAGAAACAATAGGTGGGCTGAAATCAGCCATAATAAAATAAATCAATTAAAGTTATATAAAATATAAAAATGAAGATCAACGCATTCTTAGAGAGATAACTTTTTTTGGGGCACACCTTAGCCAATGAGATTGTTCTGTGACTCAACACACATAGTCTATTCAATTCAATTCCATTTATTTTGTATAGCCCAAAATCCTCTGTCCCGGGACCTCACATCGGGTTAGGAAAAACTCCCCCAAAAAACTTTAAGGGGAGAAAAAGGGAGAAAGGGGAGGATCCTCTATCAGGATGGACAGACGTACAATAGAATGAACAACATAACAGAGAGGGTCCAGGGTCCAGATAAAACCAGGACCAGGGTCCAGATAAAACCAGGACCAGGGGTCCAGATAAAATCAGGTCCAGGGGTCCAGATAAAATCAGGACCAGGGTCCAGATAAAACCAGGACCAGGGACCAGATAAAACCAGGCCCAGGGGTCCAGATAAAACCAGGACCAGGGGTCCAGATAAAACCAGGCCCAGGGGTCCAGATAGAACCAGGACCCATGTACAGTCAGGTTCAAGTAGTGAAGATAATCGACTGTTTGTTGTTGTTGTTCTTTACCAACTGTTTGAATGAATTGAGCCCAGGATTTAAAGAGGTTGTACCAAAACTATGTTATTACATTTTAATCCGATCAAGTCTAAACACAAAAACAAATGTACCCCAAGGAATTATTATTATAAAAATCATATTCTTCCAGTACTATAATAGTGCTCTATGTGACTGACTGGTAAAGCAACCCGACCTCAGCATTACGCATTACGACGTCATTAATGTTGTAAACACGACGTCGGAACCTTCGACACCTCAGAGGAAACGAACCCACCACGGAAGACTTTAGCCGCGGACCCTTGTGTCCCTCTCTTATTATCTTCCGACCCCGACCAGCTGAGCCGACCTGCGTTATGAGATGGGCACCGGACGTGCTCGGGACCACGCGTGACACGAAGGCTGCGGGTTCGATTCCACGCGTCGCGTGTCTTAGACAGGCGGTTTGAGGATGCGCACGCAGATGATGCGCAGCGGCTCTGCGGCCCGCAGGTTGCGTCACATTCTGGGGGCCGTGCTGGGGAGAGACGGCTGGCTGTGGAGAAGTCATGAGGTCAAACTGCTCAGCACGTCTTCAGGTGAGCCGACACGTTGTCCCACGCAGTCTCACGCTGTCTCACGTTGTCTCACGTTGTCCCACGCTGTCCCACTGCATGCCACGACAAAGGGCACGTGTTTAGCTCTGAGGCTGCAGGTGTGCGATCAGCACGGGGAGCTAGTAGGTCAAAGGTGAATGCCATGCAATTGACCCCTGACCCCGGTTTTTAGCCTTTCATGAACTAACTCATGAGCTTCTTTGTTTTTGAAACGTATCCAGTGATCTTGAGCAACACTGAGACACACATTTAAATATTCTTGTCTTCTCAAATCGATACTAAACTTAAAGAAACTGGGCTTAAAGTTCAAAACCTGGCTTGAATGAACCAAATCAGTCACCTAGAGGTCAATTCAAGTTCACGCAGTCGGACTAATTCAAGTCAATTTATATTTATTTTGTATAGCCTAAAATCACAAATCACAAACTCCTCAGAGGGTTTTACAATCTGCACACATACAACATCCTCTGACCTTTGACCCTCACATCAGAACAGGAAAAACTCCCCCAATAAACCTTTAAGGGGAGAAAAAGGGAAGAAACCTTCAGGAGAGCAACAGAAGAGGATCCTCTCTCAGGAGGACAGAAGTACAACAGAGGTCATGTGATCAGAATGAACAGCATAACAGAGTTATAACACATTCAATGCATATGACATGATTCATATAATGAGAGTAGTAGCATGATGAAGTCACAACACATTCAATGTATATGACATAATGATTCATATAATGAGAGTAGCAGCATGATGAAGTCACAACACATTCAATGCATATGACATAATGATTCATATAATGAGAGTAGTAGCATGATGAAGTTAGAACTACCAAAATTAACAGCAACAGAGGATATAGTAGAATAATGACAATAAAAGCAGTAATGGTATTGGCAATATTAATAGCAATGCAACTAATAATGATAATAGCAGAAGGTGTCGGGCAGGACCAGGGTCTAGATAGAACCAGGACCAGGGTCCAGATGGAACCAGGACCAGGGTCCAGATAGAACCAGGACCAGGGTCTAGATGGAACCAGGACCAGGGTCCAGATGGAACCAAGACCAGGGTCTAGATGGAACCAGGACCAGGGTCCAGATGGAACCAGGATCCATGTAAACCTGTGAGAGGACTGCTGCTCTCAGGCTGCTGAAGACCAGCATTCCCTCTCCAGTATCCTGACTACTTAAACCTGACTCGAATTAGTCCGCAGATTGTGTGTTCACTTAAACGGACCTTTGTGGAAGCGCTGAAGCCTGATTTGTTCGGTTCATTCAAGCCAGGCTTCTGACAGTAAGCCAGGCTTCTGACAGTAAGCCCGTCTTTTCTCAGCTCTCTTTATGGGCCGGCCCACTGGCGGTCAGTATAACGTTGATGTGTGACAATGAGCACCGTGCACAACGGGTTGCATATAAAAGAATGGTAGTTACATGAGAGGCTCAAAGCAGGGCTATTGATGAGCCGGCAATACATTCACCACCGTGGTTGTGTTTTATTGTTACTGTGTCAAAGGAATCCTCCATGGCTAACACCCAGTCCAAGTTAAATATCAGTAGAAGTTGATTATCACTAGAATTCTCAAGTGTCCCGACGTTTGCAGGCGACACGGTGACGATCGGAGACGTCTCCTACAAACTCAAAACACCCCGGAACCCGGAGCTCGTTCCGGTCCAACACAGTAAGTCATCCCCTCCTGCAGAGACAACCACACACAGTGGAACCGGGTGAACCACGGGGACTAAAACCTTGGGGTTTGTTGGGGTTTGCTAGTTTCAGACGCCTTACCCCAGACAGTGGTCCAGCACCTGCGATGGATCATGCAGAAGGACCTTCTGGGCCAGGATGTGTTCCTCATCGGTCCCCCCGGGCCGCTGAGGCGATCCATAGCGATGCAGTACCTCGTGAGTAAACACACACAGATCTGTGGTGTGCAGGTGTGGATGTGAATTACTTGGAATTGAAGCAAAATTCCACTTAAAGTTTTATCGTAATGAGGCGCACAATAGACTTACAGTTTTGTCTATTCATTTATTATTTTTACTCTCTTTCTGTTGGATAGCGCAGAATTTGCGCACTCTGATTTCTACCTACTGGCCAATCCTATTGTCATTTGATTTTTGTGTATTTACTTTGTAATAATGCAGGCGTGTCGACATTCAGATGTGTTCAGAAATGTATTTGTGTGTTTATGTACATATACATAATGCCTTCTGGCACGGCAAAATGAGGTGACCCCTTTCATTTATTTAAATTTGTTTTCTCTTTGGTGGGATAGGTTTGTTGTTTGTTTGTATATGTTAACAAAAAGCTGAAAAACAATGGAAATATTATTTAAAGTACATGTTTACTGTATTGTGTCTGCCAATATTTCCAAATAAAATAAATAAAACGTTATCGTACTGTATCTTATATTCCAATCATCATAGATATTTCCTCAGAATTTGCTGTTCTCATAACTGGACCCCTTGAAAAATGTTATTAGGCTTTTAGCTCATGACGTTTGTTTGCAAAATTCTCCTCACATTGTTATCTGAGAAGAGAAGCCTGAGACTTCTCCCCTTGTTGTTGAAGGAGTTGACCAAGCGGGAAGTGGAGTACGTGGCTCTGTCCAGGGACACCACGGAGACGGACCTGAAGCAGCGGAGAGAGATCCGCTCGGGGACGGCCTTCTACATCGACCAGGTACGCCCACTCGCCGCATCCAAGCTTTGGATTCACACTCGGTCACGTAAAATCTGCTTTTCCAGTCATTTGCCACACGAGCATTATGGCGTTTGCCTCAATAACATGTGAATGTGCCCAGCGTCTCACATCAAGGATAATGGAATATACTTAACATGTCACGCGCAGTAAAGATTAAAAAAGTCCTCTGTTGTCATACATCTATGGGATGCTGGTGGAGCCCCGTGCCTTTGAGCAGGAAGAAGGAACAAATCCCATTTAAAGCCACAACGCATGTTCGGTCTGTGGCTCAATACAACACACTGAGACGCTTAAACTTCAATGTTTTTCTAGTTTTGACCTGACATTGGGTTTACCAATGCCATTATTAACATTCGTTTTCATTTTTCATAATGTTTTGCGTGTAAATAGAATTAAAACAGACACAAATTTAGAGCAATAAACCGGTTCTGGCTAAATGTGTGTGTAACCCTCCCGACACTGAGCTGGTTGTCGTTGCTCGTCTGATGTTCTCTCTGCTGAAACACGGTGTGACTATTAAACTAAAGGCATTCAGTCCGGGGACACAAACAGGGGCCCTCCCTTGCCATTCCACTCTGTTCTTTTCCATGCCACCTTTTGATTGATCAAGCTTTATGCAAACGGGCACCCCCGCGCTTTGTAAGTCCAAGTAACCATGGAAACCAGCATTTCCTCATTATCCCGACTGGTTTCTCGGAGGACAACTTTCTTTTTCTCCGTTCATTTCTCACGGGTACAGAAACGACGCTCACGGACAAAAAAAACAAACCAAAATCCTAATAAGCTTTGATCACGAACCCCGTCACCGGGCCTCAAGGAGCCAGCGGTGACAAATGATGATGAGCTGAGATGATTAACATTTACTCAGTCATGTCGTTATCCACAGCTAATTAGCACATGGCTTCATTTGTGTAAAAATAAATGGGTTGCACAACAGTTCAAACATAGACTCCATGGAAACAGGGGGACTTCTTTCTGCACATTCACCCTGAAGACCTCACTCACAAACCTCCAGGAAACCTGTCGGCCAACCAGCAAATGTCACGTCGACAGCCGCGTGGAGCCAATCCCTCAATCTCTCAATCCCTCAATCACAGAATCACAGATGGTCTCTGTATTTGGAATTTAGCACCTTTTTAAGTAAATTAAGTATTAGGTAGACTTGGTCTTTACCAGATGCTGTTGTCTCTCGAGTGCCTGACCGGTGCTGCGCGTGTGCAACTCTCAGATGAGCTGAAGCCCTGTGGCTCACTCCTCAGAGACTTACAGCATCACCTCCAGAAACACAATGTCCACCTCTTGCTGGATGTATTTGCCCGGACTGACCCCGGACTGACCCCGGACTGACCCCGGACTGACCCCGGACCAGCGAGCCAGCCTTCTTGTTGAGGCCTGTGTTTGTATATTGTAACAGAATGGCACGGAGGACCCAGATATAAATGGCAGCATTCAGTTTTTGCAGGTTTTTAGTGATATTTAATTAAACAAAAAAACAACAGATAATGAAGCTCATGCCCAGAGCTCTGTCACCAAATACAACTAAACTTTCTTAATCTAGCCGGGCCACTAGCCCACTTACCGCCAACAAATTCTCCACCGTGGAGATCTGAGGGAGCACCCACACTGCTCCTCCTGCAGGGAGCTCTGAGGGAGCACCCACACTGCGCCTCCTGCAGGGAGCACCCACACTGCTCCTCCTGCAGGGAGATCTGAGGGAGCACCCACACTGCTCCTCCTGCAGGGAGCTCTGAGGGAGCACCCACGCTGCTCCTCCTGCAGGGAGTACCCACACTGCTCCTCCTGCAGGGAGCACCCACGCTGCTCCTCCTGCAGGGAGATCTGAGGGAGCACCCACACTGCTCCTCCTGCAGGGAGCTCTGAGGGAGCACCCACACTGCTCCTCCTGCAGCATGTCTCTCCGATCCATCTTCCCTGCTCGCCCTTTGTTCCTCTCCTTGACGAGGAGGTGAGGTCCAGGTGTGTCTCCTGCTATACCTGATCTCCCTCTCCTGGAGGAGTGGGTGGAGCCTTCTGGCTGGAATGTATACACCAGCAACTACCCTGCCCCTCAGCCCCTTACGATATGTATATGTATATGTAAAGATTTCTCAGTGGAAGTTACTACTACTGACTGAAAAGTATCTGTACTGCGTATAACCTGCACTGCACCTCAGCCGGTACTTCTGTGAGTCTTTTTTGTGATTTAATAGGAAGTAAAATGGGCCTATATGTATGTGTGTATACATATATACATAACTATAACGAGATTAAGCATTAGGGCCGTCCCCCTGCTGATGTGACAGTTTTGTTTGGCTCTTGCTGATTTCTTTAATTTGATAGTAGTGTGACTCAGTGATATTCCATTTACTAAAATGAATGTCAGGGTTCCATCAGGGGAAAGCACTGACTCTGCAAATTTATTAAAACCTTTGCTTGTGTTTTCAAGAAAAACACGGAGGCCTTTTTTGTTGAATAGTATTGCCTGTATTACCAGTATATATATATATATATATATATATATATCTTCTTTTTTTTTTTTTAACGTACAACAGTTACATCTTTTGCCTGTGATCAAAACAGTGCTTCTTATTCTGAAGGAAACAGACTGAAAGTAGATTACAGTCATGAAGGCCTCGTAGTACACATGTGGGACGTGGTGCCATAAAACCACACACTGCCCACAAATGTGTACCTTGATTACAGATTGCGTAATTGGCATCATGGTGTTAAAATATTGCAAAAATAAAACAAACCTGTTTTAGTTTCACTACGAATTCCGTTCTATCTGCACGTGTGATCATGTGACTCATCAGCTGAGACACTCAAAACGTGAGAAACCAACTACATCCAAAAACGAAACTTTTTGTGGCAGAATTCCCGCTTTAGAAAGTGACGCTGCTCAACACGTGGAGCCGACGATGTTCAGGTGTCACGTCACAACAGGAACGTGTGCTTCATCCGTTTCACCAGCAAACACAACAATATCTCCTCCTGTAGAAGCGTGCTCCATAGACTCTGCATGAATTAGACATTTAATTAGACAATTAGTCATGCGCTGCAGCTGTGTTCTCCATGCATGAGTACCTGGAGAAGCAAATGCATATTTAGTTACAGCTGCATATAATATATATAATACATATATATATATATATATATATATATATATGTATATATATATATATATATATACATATATATATATATATATATATATATACAGTATATATACAATGGGGTGTCGTATGTTCTACAGACTGTAAAGCGCTATGAGGCACATTTGTGATTTGTGATTTTGGGCTTTAAAAATAAAATGTAATTGAATTGAAAAACAAGCTTCCATGTAAACAGGCAATCGAATCAAAGTCGTTGTATAAGACCTTTCATACAATCCGGCCAAAAACTAAATTAAACTCCCCAAGCCGCTTGCCAGTTAGCGGCAGCTAGCGGTTAGCGGTTAGCTGTTAGCTGTTAGCTGCTAGCTGTTAGCTGTTAGCTGTTAGCAGAACACACGGTCCAGAACTCTGAAGGGCAGAGAGGCAGCGGCACATCGTCCCCGATACTCGTCTGTATCGGCCCGATATCAGATATCAGATATCAGATATCAGATATCGTGTCTCCCTAGTTCCAGTCTGTTTCATGTCTGTCCCCTCGCCCTCGTCCCTCGTCCTCGCCCTCGTCCCTCGTCCCTCGTCCTCGTCCCTCGTCCCTCGTCCCTCGCCCTCGTCCCTCGCCCTCGTCCTCGTCCTCCGATGACACGGCGATACATCGCATACATAAATTTTTTCTGTTTCCTGCGGCGAGGGAAAAGCAGCCGAGCCCTTTCGGCTCCCCGAGGAGTCCTCTGCCTCTCACCTTCTCATCCAAATGAAAGCAGGTGTCCATTGTTTCCATGGAAACACCCCGAGGATAGATACAGCATTATTGGCGGCGCTGATAGGTGTGAAGGGTTTGATTATTTCTGGTCTTCCTCAAATCAAATGGAGTCCTCTGCCATCTAAGGAAGTGTTGGCGCATGCTTTTTTATATTTTTATTGGGTTGAGTTGGTGTTTTGGATAAGACTCGGAGATGACGTCGGTTTTTTGTGTGTATTAGTACGCGCCCGTGGGATTAGTGAGTAAATGTACACATTACAGTACTTGTGTGTGGGTGAAAATTAGCAAGCGGTTCTGGTTTGGGTATCGTAGGAGGTGTTGGTGTGTGAACTAGAACATCACAGAGCTCCTCGGGGCCCCGTGCTGATTCAGAGCCCTAAATTCAGACTTAATGTGTCAGTCCCTGTGCCCCCCTCCCCCCCCACCCCCCTCCTTCCTCTGCTTCACTCCCGTCTCTTTAGTTCTTACTCTTCTTTTCCCCTTCCTCCCCCCGTGTTTGTCTGAAGGATGGAGTCACGTGATGTAATCGCATGCTTTGTTGTGACAGTCCCTCTTATGTGAGGCAGCTCACCTCAAACCCACACTGACCCGGCTGCAGCTATATGGAGCGTGCCACCTCCACTCCAGCTGCATTTGAACTGAAAGCAGCCAATAGTTGGCCTCTGCAGCAAGTTCTTTTTTAAAAATAAATTCATTGGTTGCACTTTCTAGGAAATCCGTCGGTCACATGTAGCGAGTAAACACCAAACAAGCCTGTTTCAGGGACGCGTCCTCGGGGGGCTGCGTACAAACCCAGTCGCAACCTCTTGTGCCGGAAACAGTTGAACTTGACGCCTTTTGGCTTCGAATATCATTTGGGTTATTTTTTCTCTCTTCTCGGCCATTTGGTTTTGAAGTCCTGACTCTATTTGAACGTCTTTGTAATCCTCCAATGGCCGTGGGGTTGACAGAACTTGACTTGAAGCACACGGTAACAAGGATTTGTGTGTATCGGTTTACCAGCTGTCCTCCTGATCTCATGCAAAGAGTTTAGTCCAGTTCCTCAGACGTTGAGGTGCATTGAGTTGTTTTATTATGGAATGACCCAACAGACGGAGAAAAAGCCTCTGTAGACCCATCACGCTTCATATTCATGCTCCTAATCCTTTCATTATTCTATTTATGCAACTATCTATAATCTAATCTCCAACATTCTGGTGGGATGTTTTTGCACGGTGTCAGGCGGAGAACAAGGCGGCGAACAGGCGGAGAACAAGGCGGAGAACAGACGGAGAACAGGTGGAGAACAGGCGGAGAACAAGGCCTGTCTGTGCCGCCCCCCCGGCTCCGGCCCCGTCCTGCGTCACTTACATTTTTAACAATTATCTGATTATAGCGTTGGTGCCGAAAATGGATTAAGAGTTAAATATAGAGCATCTGGTCCTCACTATAGTTTTACGGCTCTGCTTCCCACACAACCTGCCACGTATTTACATGTTAACCTAATTATATGGCCACTTGCTCTGCGGTGCACCCAGACAGCTAAGGTTTCCTGCCTCTTGACGTCAGACGCGCTTTTTGATTTCTGCAGAAATGTGCGTCTACACAAAACACAGACACACACACACACGCTGTTGAAACTAAACCAAGTAGAACCAAGTTTTTTTTTAATCCCACAGTCGGTGGTAGAAAATAGGCCTTCCGAAAAAAGAGACTTTATTTTAGAAGTTTGGTTTGGAGAAGTTTGGAGGATGTTCTGAACACAACAAGCTGAGGACATCCTCAGGAAGGGCTTCATGGCGAGCTCATTTCATCGTTCGAGCTGTAAGAGCCCGTGTATGAATGCTTTTAGCACCGTTAACATCCAGGCAGGGTCAGAGGTCACGCTGTGGCCTGCCGTTAAACCCATTGCAATGATTAAGGTGTGGCATCACAAATCTGCCAGTTCCCGATACCGGCATCTTCCCCGCGTCTCTAATTATTTCTGGGGTATTGATTGGACTAATGACGAGCCTCGGCTTCTTATGTGTGTGTGTGTGTGTGTGTGTGTGTGTGTGTGTGTGTGTGTGTGTGTGTGTGTGTGTGTGTGTGTGTGTGTGTGTGTGTGTGTGTGTCTCCCCCCCAGTGTGCCGTAAGGGCAGCCACACAAGGCCGGGTCCTGGTCCTGGAGGGGCTGGAGAAGGCGGAGAGGAATGTTCTGCCGGTCCTCAACAACCTGCTGGAGAACAGGGAGATGCAGCTGGAGGACGGACGCTTCCTCATGTCCTCTGAGCGCTACGACAAGCTGCTGCAGGTCAGAGAGATCTGTTATGCTCCCAATCAAAGCTTTCTGGTTTGAGAAATTGAGCGTAATGATAATCTTTTGGAAGAGGGAGGCTGCAGTTTATTGAGCCTCATCCATCTGAAGCTTCACACTTCAGCGGTGCATCTTCACACGACTCCTCCGGCGCTCGCCTTGTGTTTAAAGGGGGGAAATAAACGGCGTTGCCATGAATACGGTGTCTGTGCGTGTTACATGAATGCTGCATACCATTGAAGATGAAACGTGTGAGATGACAGTAGAAGAGGCTCAGAGTGTTTGGGCCCTGATGCGTTGCAGGAGCACACCGGAGAGGAGCTGGACAGCTGGAAGATAGTCCGCGTCAGTGAGGACTTCCGGGTCATCGCTCTCGGCCTTCCGGTCCCCAAGTACAAGGGCAACCCCCTGGATCCTCCTCTCCGCTCCCGCTTCCAGGCCCGAGATGTCTACTACCTCCCGTTTAAGGTCAGTCGAAGAATTTCAAGATTATCTAACACCAACCATTTTTTTTCCCCCGTCAGCAAAATGTCCCAATGATGACAGAAAAGCACCTGTTTTCATTACCCTGCATCATAATACATAATACACACTGTGAACAAACTTTATTGAAACCACTTTCTATGAATAAGCATAAATGTTCACAAGCAGCTCATGCAGTGAAAATGGGACAAAATACTTGAAAGATTACTGCTGAGCTTTGTATTAAAGGTGTAGTTTCTCTCGTGGAGGAGAACTACTATAAGAAAATGCAAATGTCCCAATTTAGTTGTTTGGTTTAAACTAATAGGTCTCCCAAATGCTACACACTGTACCTTTAAACTCTATTTTGTAGCTTTATTAAGAGTGGAAGGCTCCACCTGTTGAGTCCATGGGTCAGATCCATTTAATGAACCTTTCCCATTGTTGGCCCTGCAGCTCCACTCATCTTCATATGTGGGTTTCTTTTCAGGACCAGTTGGAGCTGTTGTACACAGTGGCACCAAACATTGCTGCAGAAAGGTGAATTAAAATATTTTTACAATATCGTTTGCATTGTTAATATTCTTTTTAAGTCTTCGAAGTCTCAGTCGTGCTTCATGTGCAATATTCTGTCGTCTACTTTGTGTCAGGGTGTCCCAGCTGCTGTCCCTGGCCACCACGCTGTGCTCCCAGGAATCCTCCAGCCTCGGCCTTCCGGACTTCCCTATGGACAACCTGCTTCCTGCCCTCCATGTGTTGGTGAGACTCCAGCCCCCCCCCCCCCAAAAAATCTGCCTTACTGTTGGATGAAAGAGAAAAGTACACCTCTGTTGGTCCACGGATGCTAGTGTGTCTTCTGTGTGGTTGCAGAATGCCTTCCCCATGCTGTCCTCCCAGCAGCTGGTGCAGAGACTCTACCCCTACAGCAGCTTCCTGGGCCAGGACGGGCGCTCCGCTGTGGAGGGCGTACTGAGTGTAAGTCAGGATGTGTGGTCACCTCTCACGTCTGTGATGCTCTGAACACAAGAGGAGACGCGTCATTCAAAGGTATTCATTTGGGCCTACGTGCATTCTCTTTGGTAGAGATTTGAGCTTTTGGATGGTCATCGTCAGCCGGCTCCCAGCGCCATTGTGAGCGTCTCCAGGACAACGGACCGCGAGGGCCACGCAGACGTCTCATTAAGCGTCGGGGACAAGGACGTCACCTTTCAGGTACCTGCAGACTGGCTGTATGTAGAACCAAAGCCCCAGGGGGGGCTTTAAAGGGACAGTTCATCCCTCAAAAAATCTTTCCTTTTTTATTTTTTATTGTCTGTTTATCTCTCTGGATTGTTTTGGTGTAAGTTGCCTCGTGTTGGAGATATCGGCTGATATCTGATATCGGGCTCCTCTCCAATATGTTCTATATGGAGCTTGGAACCATTTCCTTTCCATCATAGTTCCGACATAAAACTGCTTTATTATCTTGAGCAACATGAGTTCATGAGTTCTGGAAAGAGACATTGCTGTTGCGTTTTGGAGCAGCAGAAGAGTCCGTCTCCTGCGGGAGTGTTGGAGAGAAGGCCGACGTCCTGTGGCCGATAGCTCCAACACCAGGCAACTCACTCCAAAACACTCCAGATTGATAAACGGCACTCAAGAGGAAAATGAAGTATTCTTGGCTTTGAGGTGAACCGCCCCTTTAAGGACATAAATCTCTTAAGGTGCCTATGGAGTATTTTCTTCTTTTGCAAGTATTTGAAATCCTGTACTATAAAGATCCATAGTGCATCCTGCAGTCTCTTTGGTCACAGCCTCTACCGGCTCATTGCTGCTCATTGCTGCTTATTGCTGCTTATTGCTGCTCATTGCTGCTTATTGCTGCTCATTGCTGCTTATTGCTGCTCATTGCTGCTTATTGCTGCTTATTGCTGCTCATTGCTGGTTATTGCTGCTCATTGCTGCTTATTGCTGCTCATTGCTGCTCATTGCTGCTTATTGCTGCTTATTGCTGCTTATTGCTGCTCATTGCTGCTTATTGCTGCTCATTGCTGCTTATTGCTGCTCATTGCTGCTTATTGCTGCTCATTGCTGCTTATTGCTGCTTGTTGTTGCTCATTGCTGCTCATTGCTGCTCATTGCTGCTCACCTGTAGATTGGTTGGAATAGTGCTTCTTCATTTGTGTGCACGAGACAAACAAAACAGGAACTCAATTACATAAACAATAAATATAATAAATGCTCCATAGTGCTACGAAAGGTCAAAAGTTCCACAGGGTACCTTTTGAAATGTTAAATGCCAGCTATTTATACTTTTAGACAAGAATGTTGTGCACTATTACTTTATTATTTTCTTTTGTGTATATCATCAGTTTAAATAATCTGACCGGCCCCCGTGAGTGTGACCACTTAGCCTCAAATTATGAACGAGCACGACAAAACACTGAATGAGTCAGACATTTCACAGAGATGACCATTGTCCCACGGCAGGCCAGACACACACACACACACACACACACACACACACACACACACACACACACACACACACACACACACACACACACACACACACACACACAGTGTCAGTAGCATGACATCTTGTTTCTGATACTCTGTGCAGCGTCTCAAAGGAGCGTCTTTATCTTTCTTTTATTTTTCTTGTGAATGAGTCATTGTGTGTGTGTGTGTGTGTGTGTGTGTGTGTGTGTGTGTGTGTGTGTGTGTGTGTGTGTGTGTGTGTGTGTGTGGTTCAGAGATATTCCAGACGTCTAAGAATAGCGGTGCTGATCTTCCAGCCAAACAAAATATATAACTCTCATTCACTCTTTGAAGCTGTATGTTCTTTTACGTGCAGCAGTAATTCTTGTGCGGCGCCGCATACCTCGAGGATTGTTTGATAACAGCTTTTGGAACACGCAGTATGTTTTGTTTCGGTGAAGCTGATACGTCTGTGATTTATTATTTAAAGTATTATTTCCCCTCAACGCGGCGATGTGCTGTCTCCCTCTAACCTCAGGTTCCGGTCGGCATCAAGGAGACGCGTCCACCCAACAGCAGCCCGACCTTCATCAGCACGCCGAGCCACGGCCAGCTGATGGCGGAGATGATGCAATCCCACATGGTGAAGGACATATGTCTGATAGGAGCCAAGGTAGCTAATATATATATATATATATATGTTAGATATTTTGTTTGTGATCCGGTTGATTTTCAAAATCCCTATCCATCATACAAAACAATAGTTTTATTGAAATAAGATAAGATAAGATAAGATAATCCTGTATTAGTCCTGCAGTGGGGACATTTACAGGATTACAGCAGCAGAAGGTAAAGTGCAAACAAAATAGAGTAAAAAGAAACAAGATCCAAACAAGTATTAGAAATAAGCAAATAAGCATCAAAACAGTAATAAAAAACAGTAAAGAATCCACAATAACTGAAATGAAATATTATATATACAGAGAGAATAACTATTCAAGTTGTATTTGTATTGCACATGTTTTAAGTGTAAATATATTTATACTTACAGTTGTTTCACTGCCTGTTTAAAAAATAACTATTTACTTAATTTGTTTCCATAACAAATCTCTTTTCTACTTTTATTTATATTTTTTAATGTTAATTCCTCAGATTGCATGTTGGATGTTCAGGGAGTGTGGGGAAATGTAAGCGCAGATCCCACTGTTCTGATTGCATTAAAAAAACACATTTTACATTTAGATATTATTCATATGGTGGTGTGTTCAGTTTTCCTAAAATTAGATAATAAAAAAAAGGCAATACGTCATCTTTCTTACGGTATAATTCCCGCGTCATGATATTTCTGTGTTTCCAGGGTTGTGGCAAGTCGGTGATTGCGAGAGAGTTTGCGGAGCTGCTGGGCTACAGCACGGAGCCGCTCATGCTCTACCAGGTGAGCACGTCAGTTTGTGACCTGTGATGTCATGAAGGTGGTCAACCAATAGGGAGGAAGGGGCGCTTTTATAAAAGAGGTCCTTCGAAGATAGAAACGGGTTCATCGGAGGAAGCCGCTCTTCTCCTCTCGGGTCGCGCTGTTGCAAAAGTAACGCAAAAGATTTGTTTCCCCACAAGGTTCAAGATGTGTTCCACGATCACAACGTTAGGATGAGTACAGATCTCACGAAAGTAAAGACTAAGGGAAGGTACATCACGAGGGATGGAGTGGGTTCATGTGGGAGTAAGAAAACCCAAAACATCTGTCTTTCATTACCTCGGCCTCAGGCCGCCGTCAGGCCAGAAGCCTGGTGTGTGTGTGTGTGTGTGTGTGTGTGTGTGTGTGTGTGCGTGTGTGTGTGTGTGTGTGCGTGCGTGCGTGTGTGTGTGTGTTGCTCTGAAGACTTATGTTTCAAAGCATCGTGCTGCAGCTATTTTTAGCCGCCCGAGGTCAGGGGTCACTTGTGCCGCGGGAATTGGGGAATCCTTCGCCGGGCGAAACAAAGTGACATTTAAGGCTCGAGTGGAATATAAATATATTATTTGTTGGCGTGTGTCCTTCAATGGAGAACTTATCAGAAGCCCTTTCATCTGTTTCGCATCACAATCATAATCTCAGAAAGTGGTGTGTGTAATGTTACTCACACAGTATTACACAGGTATTCATCCCAGACCGATGGGGAAGAGAAGTCTCGGCCTCATCAGTGACGAGGTGAACTGGTCACACACCTTCACGGTGAACCAGTGTTGGAAGAAGTCGTGAAACTTCCAACTCAACGTAAAAGTTAGCAACACGTAAAAAAAGTCAAAAGTACTGCGTTTCATCACCGTTATTTAAATACAGCCGGGTAGTTTAATCCATAAGAATGAAATTATTTTCTATTACTTCTAATGTTTAACATGTAAAATAACAAGTTCCTTGTGCTGTGAAATAAAGAATGTGAGAGTCTTAAGAGTTTACAGGTAGATTAGTAATGATTACTGAACACATATATATATATATATATATATATATATATATATATATATATATATATGTATGTATGTGTATATGTATGTATGAATGTATGTATGTATGTATGTATATATATGTATGTGTATATATATCTGTTTATTTTTATATATATATATACTATATATGTATATGTCTATATATATATATATATGTATATAGCACCGATGTGCTATCAGCTGTTCTCTGTAAAGTTTGGATCTGGGATTCAGCAGCGATCACCACCGTGTGACGGTGAGAACACGAGCGCTCTGAAGCGCTTCACCACCCTTAACGTTTCCTTTCCTCGGTGCCGTTTCCTCCCTCCCTCCCTCCCTTCCTCCCTTCCTCCCTCCCTCCCTCCAGGACATGACCGCCAGGGACCTGCTCCAGCAGAGGTACACGCTCCCCAACGGGGACACGGCGTGGAGGCCGTCGCCGCTGGTCACCGCGGCCATCGAGGGCAAGCTGCTGCTTCTGGACGGCATACACCGGGTCAACCTGGGAACCCTGGCTGTTCTGTCCAGGTACTTCAGTTTGATACAAATATACACTTTCCTCTATTTACTATATTATATATATTATATATATTATATAGCATTGCTCGTATCATCGTCTGTATTCTGTGACGTCTTTTTGTACTTCTATCGAATCTATTCTACTTTTAAAAGATTTTAATGTGAAGGAATTTGGTGCAGATAACACACACACACACACACACACACACACACACACATGCACGCACGCACGGACATGCACACGCGCACACACACACTTCTCAGCTTATTCCACTGTGTTTTGTGTCCCAGGCTGCTCCACGACAGGGAGCTGGATCTGTACGATGGGACCAGGCTGCTGAGGTGGGACAGATACCAGACACTCAAGGAAGAACTGCAGCTCAGTGACCAGCAACTGCAAGAGAGGTACACACACACACACACACACACACACACACACACACACACACACACACACACACACACACACACACACAGAGGTCAGCACACAGAGGTCTATGTGTTGGAAAGGTCAGGAGCATTTTAGGAGCGTTCTTGAATCTGTATTTGCGTCACACTTGGAAACAATAACGACATTCAGCATGAGTGAGGGGGAGAGACACATGGAGAGGGAGGCAGGGAGACACATGGAGAGACATGGAGAGGGAGGAAGGGAGTCACATAGAGAGGGAGGCAGGGAGACACATAGAGAGACACATGGAGAGGGAGGCAGAGGGAGGCAGGGAGACACATAGAGACATATGGAGAGGGAGGAAGGGAGTCACATAGAGAGGGAGGCAGGGAGACACATAGAGAGGGAGGCAGAGGGAGGCAGGGAGACACATAGAGAGGGAGGCAGAGGGAGGAAGGGAGACACATGGAGAGGGAGGCAGGGAGACACATGGAGAGGGAGGCAGGGAGACACATGGAGAGACACATGGAGAGGGAGGCAGGGAGACACATAGAGAGGGAGGCAGAGGGAGGCAGAGGGAGGCAGGGAGACACATGGAGAGGGAGGCAGAGGGAGGCAGGGAGACACATGGAGAGGGAGGCAGAGGGAGGAAGGGAGTGGAGACCTACAACATTCCAGGGAAACCTTCAGATTGAGGATGCTGGCGTCTTTATCGGTCCAACATGGATGTACCGCTGACGGTAAGTGAGGAGCGAGGCGTTGTGAACGTTTGAGTCATACGTGTCCTGAGCTTCCTGTCGGGGGCGGAGTCTCACCAAGAACTCTGGGTCTGCAGTGGTGGGAAGTGTTGAAAAGAGTGTTTAGAAAGGCCAGTGTTTGAGATGGATTCATGAGTTTGAAGGCTGATCAGAGACCAGAGCTCGGCCACTGGTTTATAAAACGATGACGCGGCATTTTACGCTTTTTATTTCATTTGCAATATATCACATGTGAATGACCGTTGCTTGGTTTTGACCTTAACTGTTCCCTGCGTTAGAGTGTGTGTGTGTGTGTGTGTGTGTGTGTGTGTGTGTGTGTGTGTGTGTGTGTGTGTGTGTGTGTGGTGTGTGTGTGTGTGCGCATGCACTCTTAAAACCCACCTAAGCTGGCAGGAAGGATGTTTGTGGTCGGGCGTCTGGGAATAAACCCACTTCCTCTTCCTCCACTCCGGTGGCTCAGAGAGAATGTGTTTGTTTGTGTGTGTGTTTATGTGTGTGTGTGTGTGTGTGTGTGTGTGTTTATGTGTGTGTGTGTTTATGTATCCACCAGGATGCATTGATTGTGCATTACAATACAAGTTTCAGTATTTATCAAGTTCAACATTTAAGGTTCCTGGTGTTGCAAAGATCGGTACGACAAAGGGAGAGAAGGATGAGAAAGAACCAAGAAGTTGCTAGGCAACACAGTGTGTGTGTGTGTGCGTGCGTGCGTGTGTGCGTGTGTGTGCATAATATGCATGTATATATGAAAATATGTCCGCCTGCTCGCTCCTGTTGGAAACCTTTCTGCCCCGCGGTGAAAACAAGACGCATGCGGCTTCTTTTACTTTAGCTTCAGGCGGTAGAACGGTGAGGCCCGATGACATCATCCTCTGATGACGCCCTACAGCGACCGTGATGTGTGTGTCCGCAGGTCGGTCTTCCCCATCCACCCGTCCTTCAGGGTGCTGGCCCTGGCGGAGCCCCCCCTGGTGGGGGCCGGCAGCAGCAGAGGGCAGCAGCAGTGGTTGGGCCCGGAGCTGCTCACCATGTTCCTCTACCACACGGTCGCCCCCATGGCCAGGGCCGAGGAGATGGACCTCATCCAGGGGCTGGTGAGACACACACACTCTTAAAAACACACACTCATGTAAACCCGTCTGCTCGGGTCTGTTACAGGAGGGACTCTACCCACCGGGTAAAGGCCTCCTCAGGCCTCCTCAGGCCTCCTCAGACCTCCTCAGACCTCATCAGGCCTCCTCAGACCTCCTCAGGCCTCCTCAGACCTCCTCAGACCTCATCAGGCCTCCTCAGGCCTCCTCAGGCCTCCTCAGACCTCCTCAGACCTCATCAGGCCTCCTCAGGCCTCCTCAGACCTCCTCAGACCTCATCAGGCCTCCTCAGGCCTCCTCAGACCTCATCAGACCTCAGTAGCTCTGGTGTCTCTCAAACAGCCAGCGGGAGGTTTCTCATAGTTTAATTTTGACTCTTCAAAGACCCGCCCTACTCTGCCTCTGATTGGCTTTTAGTTTATTTTATATAGAGGAACAAGATTAGCAGAAGGTTGGTGATTAATGAATGATTTCTACAAGATGTGGATGTTTCTATGAGGACGGCAGCTTTGATGAATAATAACAATGTCCTGATTATGGGAGATGTTTTTAAAAAAAAAAATTATGTTGCTATACATGTTGCCTATATGGATGGATTATAATATTACAGATCCGTTAGAGATTTATATTTTGATGTGGTGTCATAGTTAAACAAAAATGTTGTCATAATTAAACAAAAAAACCTTAAACTTAACCAGAAGAATTAACCCCTGAGTTTATTCATAAGATACCTGCTGCTTCTTTAGTTATGTCATCTTCTGTTTCTTGCCTCAAAGCTTTTGAACAGCGGCAAATTGTTTTTGCCAGAAACATGAAAGCTTCCTAATATGAACCGCTGCTCATAACTGGATGCTGCCTTTTGATGTGTGATTAACGAGTCAGAGTTAGGGAGACTCGCCAGCTTCTGTGTGGCGGAGCAGAAGGTGAGGTGAGTGTTCAGACTCCGTCCTCCACACACTGAGAGCAGGACAGACGTTTCATTAAAACCACACCGAAACATTTACAAACTCTCACAACTCGCTACTCTTCTGTGTGACGAGTCAGAAGTGTTTTAAATTAGTGGGGTTTTTGGTTAATGATATGCAAATAGCATTTTGTGGGTGAACTATTTCTCAAAATCCCCTTCTCCTCATCTAAACACCATCCTCTTCATCAGTCCTTCTCACCTCTCTCTTTTTTCTCTCTCTCTCTCTCTCTCTCTCTCCCTCTCTCTCTCTCTCTCTCTGGCTCTCTCTCTCTCTCTCTCTCTCTCTCTCTGTCTCTCTCTCTCTCTCTCTCTCTAGACTCGTGGCGTCCCAAAGGAAGCAGCGGAGCAGCTCCTGCTCCTCACACACAGCCTCCGCGAGACCAGCGACCCCACAGTGAGTGCATCGCTGCGTCTGCACTCACTGGTTTGTTTACATATGTGTGATCTGAGTCATTTATTTGTGTGTGTGTGTGTGTGTGTGTGTGTGTGTGTGTGTGTGTGTGTGTGTGTGTGTGTGTGTGTGTGTCCAGGCCCAATCTCTGGCCTCTTCTCTCTCCACCAGGCAGCTGCTGAGAATCTGTCGCCGTCTCTCCCGGTACCCCGAGGAGGGCGTCGCTCACGCCGTCAACAAGGCCTGTCTCTCCAGGTGGAACACAAAACACACACACACACACACACACAAAATCCTAGTTCCTGGGTCTTCTTCTGGCTTGTGATGCACTTTCAAAAAATGCTGTGTGATGGTGTGCACCGGTGATAAAGTGTGTGTGTGTGTGTGTGTGTGTGTGTGTGTGTGTGTGTGTGTGTGTGTGTGTGTGTGGGTGTGTCTTAGGTTCCTGCCCAGCCTGGCCCGTGCCTCTCTCGCTAAGAGCCTTGCCAACGTGTCCATCCAGGACACACCAGACCCCGCTGAGCTCTCTCGTGACTACAGCTGTGAGTCCCAGTCGCTTCCTCTGCTGAACAATGTGTCAGTGACGGTAATATTGACTGTCCTGTCATCTCGTATCGAAATTTGAAGATGACGATGCGTCAGAGGCCTAGATTTTGATTTGGGGTTAAAGTGGAGGCTCACGAGCCAAAGCCTCCAGACTGCACGTCAAAATGAGGGGCGGGGCTTCAAGAAACAATCCCCGCCATCAACAAACATGAAGGCAGAAGCTTCTGAGTTCTCGTGGAGTTGCACACACACACACACACACACACACACACACACACACACACACACACACAGTGACTGCTCTCCTGTGCTCCCCAGGTTCGATAAAGGACGGCGTGTTGACTATTGGCAATGTGTCTGCTCCCGTCTTCGGCACCACGGAGAAGATGAAGGTTCCGGATGTTCTCTTCTACGATAACCCCCAGGTGACCACGCACCAACTCACGCCCCCGGATGCACCGACGGGCCGATTCTTTATTCGGTTTCACGTGAGCCAAAGTCGTGAATAGCTGGTAGCTGGTACTTTATTTGGCAACGCCGATGTCGAGGTTCCAAGCGAGCTGAGCCGATCCTGGGAGGCGGAGTTAAAGCCCTGCCGAGCCCTGATTGGTCAGAGAGAATCGGACATGTTGCACACAGTGAGAAGACGGCGTCGGTCTGAACCACATTCTTGCGCGATTTGGAAAAATTAATTTATTTCCAGGACGCGACCCAGATTTGATAAGATAAGGGCAAAAAGCCGGATTCTAAACAATAAAAGAATAATCCGCTGTGTTTGTTTGTGTTTCTCTCAAACCGAGAACGATCCCTCCGCGTGTTCAGAGCGGAGTCCGGTCTCGGTTCAGTGAGGTCGTCCACCTCCTCTCATCTTCTTCTGCTACATTCCTCTTTCCTTCTTGTTGTTTTTAATATAACTCTGTCCTTGTTGCCGTGTGTGACATTATTTCATTATGAAGGATTTTACTTTTAGTTCTGGTATTAGCTGATATTTTCCAGGGCTGTCATAGACGGATCTTATTGGATAAGAAAGCAACCTGAGCTTTATTGTCCTGTGTTCCTCTGTGTGAGAGCGGCAGGAAACAGGTCTGTAGTTGTGATCGTTAGCACAAAGAGCGACGGTTAAATATTGTAAATCTGTAAACGAATAGAAACGGACGCCGTGCTCTTTTACAGATAGGAGCGGTCGGTATGTTGGGGTTGCTCAACTCCTCGCTGTCAACGCACGTCCAAGAAAGTTGTGTTTGTCCACTGATGGCTCAGATTGTTATAATAAGAGTCTGACATCATTAAAGCAGGAGCTTAACAATGCTCATCTTTACCTTTTGCTTGATCTGGTTTGTTTGATTCAACTCACATGTGGATGTTTTTATAAGGATGTATAAGGACCTTATTATGGGAGACATTTATTTTCAAATGTTGCACATTGTCTCTCTGGATGTGATAGAATAACGGATCCGTTACAGGTTCTGTGGAGATTTAAACTTAATGTTAGCCGTAATGTTGCAGAACCAGAACATTTTAAAAAAGGCACTTCATATCAAAAAAGTTGCCGACCCCTGATCTAAAGAAATGACACTGATGACGCAATGTGACCCAGATTTCTCCCGTTCTCTCTCTCTCTCTCTCTCTCTCTCTCTCTCTCTCTCTCTCTCTCTCCGTCCTGATTCCACCCTTCTTTTCCTCTGCCTGCTCGTGTTGGAGACTGAAATAAAAATGGAAGAGCGCAACGAGGATGCCCTACTTTTTTTATATGACCTGTTTTCTTGTCTTCAGAGCAGAAGCACGGTTGTAAAATCACAGGGAGGAGGGGGGAGGGGGAGGGAGAGGGAGAGGGGGAGGGAGAGCAAACTTCCACATTTTCTACACAAGCTCATGTGGTTTTAAGATTACATTTCTTTTTTCTTCAAACGGGGACAAACCAAACTCTTTTCATAATATGTGAAATGCAATTCACCACATCTGCCCATCTGGATTCAATCAAGTCCACACAACTCATTTCTTATCTGCTCTGTCTGTCCACGTCTCTGCAGCACATGATGGTGATGGAGGACATGTTGAAAGACTTCCTTTTGGGGGAGCACCTCCTGTTGGTGGGCAACCAGGTGAGTGACGTCGTAGGGCAACGTGCTGCTAGTTAAAGGTCCCCATGCCCCCCCAGAAAAGAGCCCTGTTTTGACTGGGCCCCAGGAGCCTTTATGCATGGGGGTCCCTCTCTGGTGGGATAATAAGCCGAGTTTGGACTTATGCTCTAATTTCCGCAACAATGGGTCTCGGGGAAGAAGGCCACACATGTCAGCCCTGTTTGAGTCATGAAACGAGCTCCCTGACCCTCTTGTGTCACGTCACCCTGCACACCCACGAGCAGCTCACTGGGGGCACGAGGAAGCATGTAGCGCCTCCTTTGGGGGAGGAGGTACCCTGCACCCTGCACCCTGCACCCAGCAACCTGTAACCTGCAACCTGCACCCTGCAACCTGTACCCTGTACCCAGCAACCTGCACCCTGCAGCCTGCAACCTGCACCCTGCACCCTGTACCCTGCAACCTGCACCCTGCACCCTGTACCCTGCAACCTGCACCCTGCACCCTGTACCCTGCACCCTGCAACCTGCACCCTGCACCCTACACCCTGCACCCTGTACCCTGCACCCTGTACCCTGCACCCTGTACCCTGCACCCTACACCCTGCACCCTACGCCCTGCACCCTGTACCCTGCACCCTGGACCCTGCACACAGCACCCACAGCGCCCACAGTCAGGTCCCTAATGTGCCGGATCAAAGGGGGAAGAGAGGAGGAGGAGGAGCAAGGAGTGAAATTGGACTTGGTTGTCCTGGCAGCCCCACGTCGTGTGTGTGTGTGTGTGTGTGTGTGTGTGTGTGTGTGTGTGTGTGTGTGTGTGTGTGTGTGTGTGTGTGTAGTTTTCTGCAGTGATGTTTATGTGTGCGTGTGCACGTGAGAGAGGCCGAGTGGGAGGAGCTATCTGATGGGCGAAGCCGAGGCATTGGAGCTGTCAGAGCGGGTTACTGGGCGTCTGACAGGCCGAGGGGCCTCAGCCGGCTCGGTGGGGAGCCGGTTTGAGTCCCACAGAAAACCGCCCTGTCAGAACGTGGCACCGTCAACCAGGACGCAGCTCCACTCTGCCTCTCCACACATGGAGCGGACACCTCCTCACCTCTCTCAGCCTCCGCCACTGAAACACAGTCGGTGCCGGTTGCTAAATGTATTTCTTTCCGCAGGGCGTCGGTAAGAATAAAATAGTGGACCGATTCCTGCACCTCCTGAACCGGCCCAGAGAATACCTCCAGCTCCACAGGTGAGGAGGACCTGTCACAGAACAAACTAGAGGATGTCACATGTTCTTCGTGTTTAACGTGAACTATTGAACCCAGAGTCTTATGGAGAATTATGAAGAAGACATGTCTTCATTCTCTTTTATAATCCTGTCTCAATTTCCTCAGCTTCTCCTGGCAGCGTCTCTTTTGTCCCACTTTCCTCCGTTCTGGGTCACCGTCTCAAACTTTCTCTGAATAGCTTCCTCCAAAAAACAAAAAAGCACAATAGGTTATTTTTCCATTCAATTTCTTTCAGTCAGCCCATGTGAATCTAGCTCACATGTTCCTGTGTGGAGTTCTCCCCGTCTGGGTCACCAGCTGGCAGCCGTGGAACAGCTCACAAGTTGGTTATCAGTCGTTAATTTGAGGGGTGACTTATTATTTTTGTGCATTAAAAGTTCACATCCTTGAGCATCTCAGTTTCTAAAACAGTCTCGTTGTATCTAGTAAGTATCTTGGTAAGTTAGGATGCTTTTAAGACCAAATAATCACGTTTCTTTTAAGTACTTTTCCCCCAATAGGAGGAACAAAGAAACCCTATTCAGGGGAGATGTGAGCAGCCAGACATTTTGCTTACTCCCCTGCCAGCCTTCCCATCAAAGGGTGTCAAAAACTATTTTGGTCCTCAGTAAATTAGGTCATCCTTCACCAGAACAAGGACTTCACATGGCCATGTTACAGAGGAGCCATTGGGCCGCTGATTCTTTATATACTCACTCCATCACACCTCCGATGACTCAGGTCACCCACAGATCGATGTGCAGTGTGCTGTCAGGGCGGAGGTGGGCCTTGTATTGATCCTGGCACTAACAAGATGGCAGTGTTTTGAGTGTCGAGGACCTGATCACGGGGGAGGGCACCAAACAGACCTGGAGAACTGAAGCATCGGTTCCATGTCCTCAACGGGATCACGGTCGAGCGTCAGCAGCACTTCCTCCTCTCTGTGTCTTCAGTTTGTCAAAGTCTTGTGAAAGTCGAAGTGGAGCCGAGCGTCGACGTGGCCTGGTTAGCTTCTGTAGCTGCAGCTAATATTAGACAGGATGTGTGCATGTGGCTTCTGGGAGCCCGGGACCGAAGGCCTACAGAGATGTGGCTCAGAAAAAGAGAGAGAGACGCAGACGACCAGGAAGGAAACTAGGACAGCTCCTGGGTCACACTGAGATATCAGGGAGGGAAGGAGGGAGGGAGGGAAGGAGGGAGGGAAGGAAGGAGGGCCGGTAGGTGGGAGGAAGGATCATTTTGGGAGGTTCTGTTTGTGTTGCTGGCCTGTTGAACTCCAGCACGGTGTTACTGACCCTTTTTCACTGACCTCTGATCTCTGGTGATCAAATGGTCTTCAGGTAAAGGAAAACTACCCGAAAACCAGACGAGCAAAGACCTGTTGACCAATGAAGACCTGACGCTCTGATACGGTGCATTGGAAAATTGTTGCGCAATCCTCCATGTATAATAATTTGTCCCTACCGAATAAAACATGAAATGAAATGTCAAGCCTGTTGTTGTTTTGCTCCTCCAGAGATACGACGGTCCAGACTCTGACCCTCCAGCCCTCAGTCCGAGACGGCATCATCACGTACGAGGACTCTCCTCTGGTCAGTCATCACTCATCATCCCTCCTGTGTGTGTAGTTCATATTTTAAAGTGTTGACACCAGGTCGGTGAATGCATTAAGGTATGAAACATTCCCGTCCCGGTCCTGGAGGGCGTGGCCTTCTGAGGCCGAGACACGACACATCGACATCACGGCCTTCCGTGATTTGTGGCGCAATTACGTTACACGTTAAAGTACAGATTTTTGTAAAGAGACATTAATGTGTGAATGTGCCTCCACCACCCACACTGTATGACATCAGACCCACCGAGCGTCTGTTTCTGCCTCTGCCACCTTTCTCTCCTCCCTCCTCCCTCCTCCCTCCTCTCCTCCCTCCTCCCCTTACCGACTCCCCTTCACGTCGGACTTCTATTCAGCTTTTTCAGCCGACATTTTGCCCCGTCGCACCGGGAGAAGCAGAGTAGTAATGTTAATGATGGCTCCTTTCTCCTGGAGCGACGTGTTAGTCGTGCCCATGAGGCGAGAACTGTAACGCCTCCATGAGATGAGGCTGTGAGTTATGATTCACATTACATTTACATGAGGTTAAAATAGCAATATTCATATAAAAAATGATTACGGCTATAGTTCCTACCTTGACATGGCGAGAAAGGGAGAGTCTGTACTCATAAATAATGTTGGGCCTTTAAAGGGAAATCCTGTTTGATTGAACTGTGATTTATTTAAATAGTTTTGTACATCCTTTCCATTGAGGTGGCTTCATTCTAAAGACTGGTGTGTGTGTGTGTGTGTGTGTGTGTGTGTGTGTGTGTGTGTGTGTGTGTGTGTGTGTGTGTGTGTGTGTGTGTGTGTGTGTGCAGGTCAAGGCAGTGAAGCTGGGTCACATCTTGGTGATTGACGAGGCGGACAAAGCTCCCACTAACGTCACCTGCATCCTCAAAACCCTGGTGGAGAGCGGAGAGATGATCCTGGCCGACGGACGCAGAATCATCTCTGGTACACACACACACACACACACACACACACACACACACACACACACACACACACACAGGGTTTAACACCTTGACAGAAGACATGTCCCAGATCCAGCGTGCGGACCGAAGCGGCACCATTAGATGGACGAGTTGAGGATTGGATGTCCCGGAAGACAAACACGAGTAAAACATCAGATGCAGGCCACTGAAGGAGGCTTAGGGTAAAAGCCTTTATGGACAGGTACCAGTAGGCTCTGCAGCTCGCTGGACTATAAACGTGTATATATTCCCAGCAGTCCCACGTAATCACAGTCGTCGCTGACGGCGGCTCCATTCCTGAGAGGCTCTTCCTCCCAGAGGAATGTAAACACAAGCTCCAGACTTCATAAACACAAACTTGAGGCAGCTTCACGATGCTGTCGGGACTGTAGAGGTGTGTGTGTGTGTGCGTGTGTGTGTGTGTGTGTGTGTGTGTGTGTGTGTGTGTGTGTGTGCGTGTGCGTGCTCACTGTGCCGTGTCTCCTGTAGATGCAGGAGAAGCTGAGGGGAGGCCCAACACCATCGTCATGCACACAGACTTCAGGATGCTCGTCCTCGCTAACCGGCCTGGTTTTCCCTTCCTGGGCAACGACTTCTTTGGAGCTCTAGGTACGCACACAAGCCCAGAACCCCCACCGCCTGGAGCAGAGGACCAGTACTCTGCTTTTCTTTATTAACAAACTCATATAAAGGACCAAGCACCTCGGATACAGTGGGAAAGGAAATTGGGGCTGATGCCGCTCCGGTGAGATGAGCCTTTTGTATCAAAAGAAAAACAAACTATTTGAGGGTCATGCAAGTCGGACTTAAAGTTCTCCGGAGCTGTGAAAGTTACAGCGGCTGTTTCCTTCCTTGGCTGTAGATGCTGCAGGTCTCCATCTGCAGGGTCAGGGTTAGGGTCAGGGTTAGGGTTAGGGTTAGGGTCAGAGTCAGGGTTAGGATCAGGGTCAGGGTCAGGGTTAGGGTTAGGGTCAGGGTTAGGGTCAGAGTCAGGGTTAGGATCAGGGTCAGGGTCAGGGTTAGGGTTAGGGTCAGAGTCAGGGTTAGGATCAGGGTCAGGGTCAGGGTTAGGGTCAGGATCAGGGTTAGGATCAGGGTCAGGGTTAGGGTTAGGGTCATGGTTAGGGTCAGGTTAGGGTTAGGGTCAGGATCAGGGTTAGGCCCATGGTCAGGGTTAGGGTCAGGGTTAGGGTCAGGGTCAGGGTTAGGATCAGGGTCAGGGTTAGGGTCAGGGTTAGGATCAGGGTCAGAGTCAGGTTCAGGGTCAGGGTCAGGGTCAGGGTCTGGGTCTGGGTCAGGGTTAGGGCCTAGTTTCAGGTGTTTTGCATCAAAGTGCTCTGCTTCAGGTTCAGGTAGCTGTGTATCTACAAACAGACGTAGTAGCCATGATGGAAACGGAGTGCCTCTCACTACAGGACGAGTGACGTGTGATCGTCCTCTGAACAGGTGACATCTTCAGCTGCCATGCGGTGGACAACCCGAAGCCCCGGGCGGAGCTGGCCATGCTGAAGCAGTACGGCCCCGACGTCCCCGACGCCACGCTGCAGAAGCTGGTGGCCGCCTTCGGGGACCTGCGGTCCATGGCCGACCAGGGCACCATCACCTACCCCTACTCCACCCGAGAGGTGGTCAACATAGTCAAACACCTTCAGGTGAGAAGACGCAGGCGATGCATATCTTTCCACAGGTCTTTTCCTTCTTTTTTTTAAAATCAGGTTTGGTGTCAAGACTATTTTTTTTATTAATATTTCATAAAGATTATGTGACCTTAATCCTGCTCTGCTGGATGCTTTAATAATGCAAGAGAGTGTCCTCACAGAGAGGGAGACCCTGTTCCTGCCTCAGTCTAGACTGACACACACACACACACACACACACACACACACACACACACACACACACACACACACACACACGGACACGGACACGTGGTACACCATAGTTTATTTTTCAGCTTTTAGCCCATAGAGGAAGACAGAATAATAATAATAATAATAATACATTTTATTTATATATCGCTTTTCAAAATTCTCAAAGGCAGCTAAAAGAGCTACACATTAAAAACATGGAACATACATTAGTCATAAATTAAAAGCACTTCTGAAAAGGTGGGTTTTGATTTGTGTTGCTAGAAGTAATGCTTTTTTAAAAATTTTTGGCATCTTTTTGACAAGTTGGAATGTGTTTTTCACTAAATTGAAAATATTGAAATAATATATACTGAAATGCCTCTGATACCGTTTAGTTTGAAATGTTGTGTCGTGACCAGAAGAACAGGGCCTCGGGAGGAGGGCGCATTCACACGACTGTCCCGTCATCTATCACCATCTGACCTCTGCAGGAGGGGGACGGATACAGGGGATTTAGTCCAGGTCTTAAATTGCTTCTTTGGAGGCAATAGCCGATACAGGCTCTAATTACCGCTTCACATTTGGTCATAATTGTACCTTTGTGCTGTCGTGGAACCAGATCCATAAGCCCAGTGCTCTTTACATCCACTCAGCGGTTTAGTGTAACCAGTTGGGATGAAGCCGTCGTCAAGACTCAGACCCAGAGCCAGAGAGACGGGTTGGGTCACCGCTTCTGTTTCATTTCATCCACTTTAGCTGCTTTCAACCTCTGCAGTTTATCCATCATGTACCAAATTCATAATCCTGTTGGCCTGAATAAAATATTGTTGAAACAACTCTCTGATGAAGGAAGAAGCCGAGTTAAAGTGACCAGCAGCACCTGGATCCTGCTTCTCCACAGCTGTGGGAGCTTGGTCGGGCTTTTCACTTTAAAGGTGTCGTCTCTGCTTACCAACTTATCACCATGGTTACAGTGCACCACAGAAAAGGTATTGAGGCAATACAACTTGTATCTCTCCAATTATATCGCAAACACAATAACTAAGGGCGCCTCACGTGTCTGTGTTGTGGCCAGAGTCTAGAGAGGCGTGTCCAGAGTCTAGAGGGGTGTGGCCAGAGTCTAGGAGGCGTGTCCGTGTTGTGGTCAGAGTCTAAGAGGCGTGTCCGTGTTGTGGCCAGAGTCTAGAGAGGCGTGTCCAGAGTCTAGAGAGGCGTGTCCGTGTTGTGGTCAGAGTCTAGGGAGGCGTGGCCGTGTTGTGGTCAGAGTCTAGGAGGCGTGTCCGTGTTGTGGTCAGAGTCTAGGAGGCGTGTCCGTGTTGTGGTCAGAGTCTAGAGAGGCGTGGCCGTGTTGTGGTCAGAGTCTAGGAGGCGTGTCCGTGTTGTGGTCAGAGTCTAGGAGGCGTGTCCGTGTTGTGGTCAGAGTCTAGGAGGCGTGTCCGTGTTGTGGTCAGAGTCTAGGAGGCGTGTCCGTGACTTGTAAATTATATTAACTGTCTTTCCTTCTTTGACCCTCTTCCTTCCATCTTCTCTGCTTTTTTCCCTATTTTTCATCCTACTTGCCCTCCCCGCTCTCTCTTTTTTATTTGCACCCCCCCATCCCCTCCGCCACCTTCTTCTAAACCACAGAAATTCCCCGACGAGGGTTTGGCCAACGTGGTGCGAAACGTCTTCGACTTCGACTCGTACAATAAAGACACGCGAGAGGTTCTGATCGAAGCGCTGCACAAACACGGGATTCCCATCGGAGCCAAGCCCAGCTCTGTCAGGCTGGCTAAGGAGTAAGCAAGGCATCGGGAGCACTAAGATGACACACACACACACACACACACACACACACACACACACACAGTAGACTGTCTTGAGTTCCAGAGGCCAGTCAGAAGGTTAGAGTGAGGCGGAGGGTGATAGATGTTCCTACCTGGCTGTGCTGGACCTCGTTGAGACCAGGACACTGTGAAGCCTCAGCTCAACACAAGGTCACTTCTCATGTTGACTGGTGGGACCACAGCTCAGTAGAGGACGGGGGCTACTGACACTGACCAGTAATGTGGTCCACTCAGCGGCCCCCATCGGTGGAACCCGCTACTGGAAACCTCTCAGAGGGTTCTAGGTTCTAGTCCATCAAACCCGTGAGTCACCGCAAGCTGCCGCTTATATCTTAAATGTATCGGAAGCTGTAGAAGCTCGTGCTTTTCAGAAAGATACGAGAAGACAAACACTTGATTTGACAGACGAGATAAGAGCTTTATTTTTTGTTGAGCGTCCCGCCCCCCCCCCCCCCCCCCCCCCCCGCACACACACACACACACACACACACACACACACACTGGAACCCTTCTTGCTGAGCGTGAACCTGTCGGACGTCATTTTAAGATTTTTGAAATCCTGAGATGCTTGAAAGGGGCTGATGTTTTGCTTCTGGCCCTCTGATTGGCCTCAGGCTGAATTAAAGGGACGGTTCACCCCACAATCAAAATATAAGTCATATTTTCCATCTTATCTGTGGTGCCGTTTATCAATCTAGATTGTTTTTGGGGCGAGTTACCGAGTGTTGGAGATATCGACCGTTAAGAGGAGAAATGTGTATTTTTGATTTGGGGGTGAACCGTCCCTTTAAACTTTGAGGCTTCCATGAAGTCATCATTCACATTACCTCACCTTTCCCATAAGGGAAATATAAGACTCTTAATAGCCACTACATTGTCTCACTATGCACAGTTTGTCTTTTAAATAAAGGAAAATATTTGTTTCTTCTGTCTCCTGTGGTTTTATTTGACACATTCAGAAATTCAATTTCACGAGTCGCTCAAGTAACATCTTGAGGGCGGAGCCGAGCAGAAACAAGTATTTTCCTGATTGAAGACGTGTGTTGCGTCACCCTGCTCAGAGGCCTTTGTGTCTTTAACGGCCCATCGTCAACAGTTTATATCCCACAACATCTTGTGTACATAACAGCAAATATTTTGTCTCTTGGCTTCCAATTTTGGACATGTAAAACAAGAAACAGTTTATCTAATGAGTTTCATTACGTTTCCATTCTTAGATATATTTACGGGTGGAGGATTGGCCGTCCTCCATCCCCGTTCCCACCTGCAGCTAATAAGAGCCTGGCCTCAATCCAGCTATGATTCAATGGAAGACCAGTAAACATCTGGCCAGACACAACAAACTGAGCAGGGACTCACACACAAACACACACAAACACACACACACAAACACTCGTCCCACCCTCTCCAGAGAGAGCCGGGTCCAATCCCGCTCGGACCAGAATACGGCTTCCGTCTGAACTCATTATGCGGTGGCCTCGTCGATGCACTTACACCACGCGTTTATTACATTTGAACTGGGGATGCGAAAGTTGTGACGACGAAACCCCTGATTTTCCAAAATGGAGCATCAGAAAGCAACGAGCTCTGTGCCACGGCGCTCCGTCAGAGAAACAACAACACGCTCACGACTTCGGGTATTTTGATCGATTGTGCAGTTCTTTGGAGGCAGTTGTCACCATGTGACCTTCAATCTTTAGGTTGCCCCTGCCAGAGGTCAAGATGACAGGCTACTGGACAATAAACCAAGTTGGCAACGCTCGCCGCAAGCTGCTCTGTCCCACTGAGACGCGGCCCATCGACATCAAGGTAAACAGATATTCCTCCTCACCGCCCGTATGTGGAGATATAGGCCAGTGATTAGTAATGCATCACAGCAGATACAAAATAAATATGGAAACTATATTGCTGTGTGTATGCTGCATTGTTGTAAAGAACTGCTTTAAATATACTGAGCGTATGGATGCTCCTACCTGTGTGCTGATTCCATCTGATTAACACAGTGCCACAACATGTAGAGATAAACATGAAACACCAGTCTGGTTTTTATACACTGTTTCACGAGAGTGTGTGTGTGTGTGTGTGTGTGTGTGTGTGTGTGTGTGTGTGTGTGTGTGTCCAGGGCCCCGTGTTCCTGCGTGTGCAGGGTTACCCCTGCAGCAGACAGGAGAGCCGGGCTCTGAGCTTCAGCGAGGAGAAAGCTCACTGGCAGATTCCCATCAACGAAGTCAACATCATCTGCGACGTCGCCACCAAAGATGGTATGCACACACAAACACCGTCAACACCGTGGTGCAGCACATTCTCGGGGCTCGGTGGTCATTTAGGGACATGTTGGAGGATCCGGTGGAGGAATGTAGGTGCGGAGGTCACAGCTATGCAGTGGGCTGAACACAGGCGAGGAAGCCTTTTACAGTTTGTTCTGGAAACTGTTGTTTAACTGTGAAGACGCCCAACGATCGTGATCACCAATCATTTCATAAACATCTGGATTCATAAATGTACGGACTTCAGACTCTTCAGAGTGCTGATAATAGTCCCGCCTTCCCTCCGTTCCCTGTTCCTGCAGACGTGCTGTACGTGGCCACGTGTAACCCCGTGTCGCTGTACTCCATGAGGGAGCGGGGCGACACCATCCAGTGCATGGAGCTCCACGACGTCTTCCCCAGGACCATCAGCGGCGTCTGGCAGCCCTTCGTCACCGTCGCCCCCCTCGGGAGTCCTCTGGACGGACAGGTGGTGCTGCACGAGGAGCAGGTGGGACGCATGCCGCGTAAAGATCCCACCGACGGGGTGCTGATTATAATAAAGGGTTTTCACTGTAACTAAACATCACATCGGTTTCACCAAAACACTCGGTCAGTATTCTTTAAGAGTGAGGAATTTAAAATAAATCAACTTAACAGGGGAGTGGAAGGTGTGTCAGGAGCCCACACTGTCACTAACTGCACTACCCTGAATACATATTATCAAAGTTTTGGAAAAAACAAAAAAGCTATTTCAGAGAGAAGACATAAGGATCTACGATATGTTTGAATAATATATCCAGGCGTGCGTTATTTACATTTGCATGAGATCTTCTTCTCCTTCTCCTCTTTTATTGTGTCTTTGTCTTCTGTGAGTTGACATGAACACACACCAGCTCCCCCTCAGGCGGAGGAACCTGGGAGAGCCTGAGCATCAGACAGGAGGCCGCACAGCAGAAGCTACTCAAAAGAAAACGTGGTGGTCACATGGTGGTCACATGGTGGTCACGTCATTCCCGCCACGCGCGGTACACGTCAGTCTGAATCACGCCAGAGCAGCGTGGGCCGAAGCACAGCGCCACGCTGTCAGCGCTCACAAAGGAACCGGGTCTCTTTTGTCCGACGTCCTCGTTTACCAGCGAGTAGAACGCGTTGATGTTACGCAACACCTGGTCCCGGAGCAGCAGCGTTAATCACAGAGTTAAAAAATAGAGCCGCGCGAGTTTGTTTGAGTTTCTCTAAACGGTCGGTGGTTGGCGGCGGTTTGCTGTTGAACCTCTTTTACCCAGAAGAGCGAAACAAGAACAACGAATGTTAGCGATTCAGAACCAGAAGACTTTTACAGCTGCTGCATGTTAGGAACGTCTAAAAATACTGAGATGGATCATTACGTCTAAAGATGAAGAGGACCAGACAACGGCAAGTTCATCCTCAGGTCATTGGCTGTCCTGGGAAACACACACACACGCACACACACGCACACGCACACACTCGCACACACACGCACACGCAGACACACACACACACACACACACACACACATACGCACACATAAACATACACATACACACACACACACACATACACACATACACACACATATACACACACACACGCACACACACACACGCACACATAAGCACACACACACACACGCACACACGCACACACACACACACATACACACACATAAACACACATAAACACACACACATAAACACACACACACATATACACACACATAAATATACACACATATAAACACACACACATACACACACACACACATATAAACACACACACACACACACACAAACACACACAAATACACACACACATATAAACACAAACGCAGGTTTTACCAGGCATTGACGCATAAACACACATACACACACATACACACACACACATACACACACATACACACACACACACACACACACACACACACACACACATACTAGTGAAAACATACAAAAAATAGCTCATAAAAATACCACGTTCAAGGACACGCAGAAACCAACTCAGAGCCGGATGACATAACGCCAGCCGTCAGGAGACACGCTCACATGTAGGACACACACACACACACACACACACACACACACACACACACACACACACACACACACACACACACACACACACACACACACACACACAGGAGACACGCTCACATGTAGGACACACACGTGTGTCCCTCCACAGGCCGTGTATGTTTAGAATCAGGAAATGGGGTTTGCCTTCTCTGAATAGCTCCACCAGTCCTCGGTGCAGGAGTGTGTATGTCAGGAATGGGAGGCCGTGAGGAAATCATTAGTGTGAAGCGGGGCAACCGGGGCAACAAGGGCAACCAGGGCAACCGGGGCAACCGGGGCCGAGGTCGGCTCCCCCGTGGCTCCTGCTCATAAAACTCAACTGAAGATGAAGCCGAGTGCGTCACTAACGAAAGCCTTTTGCACACTTCACCCAATACACACTACTGTATGTACTATATATATACATATATATATATATATATATATATATATGTATATATATGTATATATATACACACACACTGAGATATGCGATTGCTCAACTAATATAAATGTATGACTCAAACAAACGCATAAGAGTAGATGTAGATTTAATTGTATTAACTCAGATCTCAGATCAAGGTGGTTCCACCTGAAGAGGAGCAACTTCTGTTGGCTGTAGCAGAATAAAAGGTTATTAAATAAAGTATTGACTGTGTCCCGCGTTAAAGGGTTTGACATGGGACACGCTTCACTGGAGTAGTTACTGGTATGACTGGTCTGGAGTGGACAGCGGTACAGATATGCAAATGGACGTGGATGCTTTTAAAGAAAAGAAACTGTGCATGAAAAGAAAACAGACAAACAGTCTGTAACGAGTCGCTGTACATGTGATTAAAAAAAAAAAAGAATAGTCAAAGATCATGGAGCGGCAGAAGCTCAGTCTGTGGGGATTTGGCTAGCGGACCCGGGAGTGGGAGGTTCAAGTCCCACACGGACCGGGTACTGGTGTGGACTGGGCTCTCTGAGTTTTATAATGCATTTAAATCACAACATATGAGCCTCTGTATTTATCATACGTGTTGTAAATGTCTGTCTTCAAATACTCGCAACATTCATAATCTCTGGTCAGACTGTCAGGCCATGGGTTATATTTGTCAAACGACATATTTACAAAGTAATCAAATGAGCGTTCATAATAAAGCTCTCAGACGGGCGTTTAGTGGCGGATGAGTGAACGACATAAAGGAATCATTCATCTCCGCTCGCTCGTCCGTGGAAATGTGTTTCATGTATGCCGGTTGGGATTTTGCATGTGACGTGCATTGGCATGCTTCTATTTATGAATACATGTTGATGCTGTATCGTCTTACATTCCTCTCTCTGCCGCCCAGAGTAACACGGTGCTCCACTTGGACATGGTGACGGGCGCCGTGCGGAGGCTGGCGTTGTCCCCGGAGACGGACCTGCCCGCCACCAAAGCCTCCAACTGGTGGAGCAGTAAGGAAACGCAGGTCAGCGGCCTCCACTATTACGAGATATGTTTTTACATAAGGACTAGTAATCGTTTGATAAACTAGGAAGCATCATCCTGTGCAGAATGATGGGATGCATAACCCCTGGAGGACTCCTTCCAGAGCAGGTCTGACTCCCGGCTGTGTTCTGTTACAGGGAGGCCATAAGATGTGTCACGACTTCTCCCACAAGAACTGGCTCCTGTTCTACAAGGAGGACGGGTAAGCTCCTCTCGATCACCGCCGGCTCGCCGCGCGCCGCTAACAGTCGCTGACCTGCGTCGTCTTGTGTTCGCCGTGTGCAGCAACCAGCTGGAGGTGCTGGACGTGCTGGAGGGCCGGGTTCACGCCATCTCGCTTCCCATCAACCTGAAGTCCGTGTACCTGGCGGCGGAGGACCGCTGGCTGCTGCTGGAGAGCAACACCAACAAGTGAGTGGCCCGGATCCCTCTGAGGGCCTTGGAGTTTGAATTCACCTGTAATGCGACGTGCGGTCTGTGTGTCATGCAACAGGAAGTTCCTGCTGACCAAGCCCATGCATATGAGCGCTGAAGACGCGGGCGTGTGTCAGCTCCACGCCATCAGCGAGGACGCGGTCAGCTCCGGCCACGGAGCCAGCTCAGGTAACTCACGTCCCTCCGCTCTCAACTCATCAACAGGGCAAGTGTATCTGTAGAGCGTCAACCACAAGGCAGTTCAAAGAGCTTCACATAAAACCATTAAAAGCATCAAAACATAATGCAGAAGAAAAGAAGATTAAAAAACAATTAAGAAAATTCATTTAAACATTAAAAACAGTCAGTAAAACGTTAAAAAGCTAAAAGTTTATTTTCTATTCAATTCCCCGAACTGAAGTGTTTACTCGTCCCACGGACTCTTGCCAGTTATATACAAAACAAATAAAAGTTGCAGTTTAAGAATTAAAACACAGTAGTGAGATGCAGAAGTGGATTAAGATCCTTGAATCTGGTTTAATTAAAGGCAGCAAACAGAAGAGTCTTCAATCTGGATCTAAAGGAGCTGAGGGTCTCAGCAGACCTGCAGCCTTCATCAACAGGCTTTTATGTTCATTAAAGATGATTTATCCTCGTTAACAAAACCGTATGTAAGCGAGCCCCGCGTGTTTCAGTCCGTATGAAGAAGACGAGCTCGGTGACGTACCAGTCACATGACTTGCTCTGCCGCGGTATTCTGCAGAGCTCTTTGATGTGCTCTTCCTTCTCTCTGCCCCCCCCCCCCCCCCGCCCCCCCCTCCCAGCTGAGGTGTGCGTCCCCCAGATGTTGTCGTGTGAGCAGCTCCCCAACGAGAACCTCAGCGCCGCTCTGGACCAGAAGATCGTCTCCCCCAACCGCGTGCTGGCCGACTCGGGCTCCTTCGCCCGGGTCGTCGTGGGCTTCCCGGACCTCGTGGTGAGATTATAAGAAGGACGTAATTATTATGGGTTAATATTCGAGACATGTGAAGCTTTTTCCCAGATTTTAATTAATCGTTAATGCTGCTCGGGACTGTGAAGTGGCCATGGATAGAAAATATATATATATATATAGTCACAATCAAATTTGTGCACACAAGATATGATTTGTTCCCTCATTTTAATTAAATGTAAGTGTGTATACAGAGGCTGGCTCTCTGTGTGTACTCTCATCTCGTGTGCATGAACCAAAGCGTTGAGATTAAACTGAGGCCACGAAACGCAAATGAATATGTTCCAGGCCTCCAGCTATATTTATATATTTCTCTCTATGTCGTATCATCTCTGTAAAAAGGAAAGATACCTCACTATCTACAAAGGCAAAACATGAGGCAAAAGATGAGCAGTTTGCAGTTCAGTATTATCTTCAAACCACCAAAATGTAAGACCGCCTAGTTTTCTGGTCGAGCTCCGGGAGCAGCACTTAAAGGGTTAACCCCGTTCTTATGGCCCTTTATTTGCTCTCACTGTGTTTACATACTGTAGGTTTCCATTTTATTCTTACAAACACAAAACACGCTGGATGGAGAGGTGGCTCACAGACTGAGGGGGCATAGAGGTGGATGTGTGGGTCTGAGTATCGGGTTAGACCCTTAGAGGAGGAAGTGGGCTGAGAGCATGAATGGAGGCACGAGAGCCTCGTTGACTCGTTGAGGTACTGATGAATATTAATGTGTTCACGATGAGGCCGCACAGCTGTGTGCTTGATTTCTACAGTAAGTAGAGAACAGTTTCTTTTTCTCGTGCAGTCCCCGAACGAGGTGTACAGCTTTAAGAGGCCCGTGGACCTATCGGTGGTGAAGGCTGCAGAGAGCGGGGCTCACACCTTCCTGAGAGGGGGGCTCCGGTCCAGCGTGGCCAAACGGGACAATTGTGTCAGCCTGCTCTCGGCCAATCAGGTGGTCCGAGCGCTTCCACCCAACAAGGTGCCCCTGAGGGAGGTCTACCCCAAAGGTCAGAGTTCACATGATGCACTCGAGCTCAGCAGATGAGTGCAGAGGGAGAATGTGTTCCGACCTGTCTCCTTGTCTCCTTGTCTCCTCAGACGTCACTCCTCCGATGGCGGCGGCTTACCTGGAGGTGACAGATCTGAGCTCCAAAAAAGTCAAATACATTCCCGTCCCGAGGTAAAATATCATTTTGCATCCTCCAGCACCACCTAGTGGTCACAAACAGCATTGCTTTGAGACAGAAACTATTATTTTTAAATATGATTGTTGGTGTCACCAAAGAATATAATGTGTAGAATGACCTTTAACTCTTTTAGACATACAATAGTACAACAACACATATATATATATATATATATATATATATGTTCTGCTCCTTCTCTTTTAAAAGAGGTGGTAAAGCTTTTGATGTGTCTTCTGTCACATGTTGTCTGTAAGTTAGTTACTTGTCCTTTGTGATCTTTTCTCTGATACACACACGCACGCACGCACGCACACACACACACACACACACACACACACACACACACACACACACACTTGATCACGGTGATCGTATTGATTCCAGGGAAGTTGAAATGCGTCCTGACCTCCATATTGGTGCTTGCAGGTCAGCGACTGTGTCTCCTTACACCAGCTGGCTGTCCAAGGTGTCGGAGTCTGACGTGCTGCTGGCTGCTCTGGGTTCGGGGGGCGTGGTCACGGTGGACATGGGCGGGTACGTCCGGCTGTGGGAGACGGGACTGGACACCCTGCAGCGGTCGCTGATGGAATGGAGGAATATGATCGGGACGGAGGACGGCAGGCCTTTACAGGTAATACCTCAGCGTTGGCTCGGGTAAAGAATAGAAACGCAGTTTCTCTCACCGCCACCGGGGGGCAGTGCTACTTTAGAAATAACAGCAGTGAACGTCACTCTGAATATATCAGCTGCAGAGACATTCCTGACTTTATGCTACCCAGAATGTCTCCAGCCGTACATGTGGCCCGGCCGGGGGGTGATGAATGGCCGGGCTTTGTGCCGACGAGGCCGTAGGTTTGACCCCCGGACGGGTCAGAACATTTGGGCCCAGTACTGAGAAAGCATTGTTAAGGTGCCCACACACACCACAGAAACATTCTTTAGGTCAGCGAGCCGGGCAGATGTCTGCAGACGGCTTCACGGGGACTGAAGAGGAGTTTTTCTCTTCTCCTCATTGAAAGATCATTTGTTGAACTTTAATTAAGTAACTCAAACTCACAAATTGATTATGAGGCTTTTTTTTTTAACAAAAAACAGTAGTAGTAGTATTTTTATTCAGTCATCACACAATACAACAAGTATAAACAGTGTATATAATATACAAGCTTGTATGCAATACTTAATTAAGAGTGAGTTAAATAATGACTCTCAATTTATGCTACCCTCAAAACATAGAAACTATAATGAAACAAAAATAATTGAACCCTCCAAAATATTGTATAAACCATTCTTTTGAAAACCACAAGCAAGTTATACATTCTTAAATGTTGTTATTGTGCAGTGTTCCAATAATTTAATCCCAACAATAGCGTTGTTTTTTTAATAGTAATAATATGTATCGTATTTATTTATCGTATTTTTTTAGGAATGAATGAAAGGGAAAACAGTAAATAACATTTTCTACATTTGCTGCAGCAGAAAGGGACAAAGAAAAGTAAAAAAGTCATGACGATGTTTTGGGATATTCATTCGGCGTTGCCATGACTCCAGAGATATCGATTTTCTTCACATTGTGCCGAGGTCCAGAGCTACTGAGCTAAAATTATATAAAAAAATGATATATTCATTATTAAGACTCTTTGCACGCCTGCACAACTTCAATGTGCACACGTCACCTCTCTGTGGCCTCGAGGCCTCAGTAGTCCTCTGATGGGGCACCTTGAGTCCACTGAAGGTCACACAGAGACCCCCCCCCCCCCCCTCCCTCCTCTCTGAGTTAGCTCACAGACATCCAACAGCAGCACGACTGTATTAAACATACCAGCCCACAAGGCTCTCTGTATTACTGACTGATTAACAGACTGTGTACACAGCTCGCCTCCTCACCAGCTCGCCTGTTTGCACACGTGTACTACTTGTTAAATACCTCGTTTAATACACACTTAAAGAGTGTCACACACAACCGAAGTATGAAAAGAAAAAGGAAAAGCAGGAAAGTGAAAGAAATCAACTTTACCGTATGAATGTCAGAGGGGAGCGACCCTTTCAAGAAGTGAGTGACAGCTCATTTGCCTTTGACTCCAGCTCCATGCACACATTTCTGTGTGTGTGTGTGTGTGTGGTGTGTGGTGGGTGTGTGTGTGTGTGTGTGTGTGTGTGTGTGTGTGTGTCTGGTGACATCATGGTGCACAGGAGGCGTCAGTCATCGCCTCTCTGCGCTCACAACACACGTCTTTTGTTTGAGTGGCGCTTCTGGAGCCGTGTCCAGGTAGCTGAGGGGGCGTGTCCAGGTAGCCGAGGGGGCGTGTCCAGGTAGCCGAGGGGGTGTGTCCAGGTAGCTGAGGGGGTGTGTCCAGGTATCCAGCACAATGCAACCGGTCCGTGCCGTTGACTCTCATGTATCCAGTCACTCAGCCTGACACTGTACAACGTGGCTGATTTGACACCCACATGTCAGTGTGTGCGTGACTGGTTGGCCACCTGCCACTCCCCCCTCCCCTCTCCTCCCCCCCTCCCCCCTTCGCCCCTTGCACTGCTGAAGTCGGCTTATCAGTCACACTCACACACACGTCTACACTCGCTCGCTCCAACCGTCTGCAGCAGTGCCTGAAATGTGCAAGTAACATTTTGGAACAAAAGCTTTTGAACCACATCTCACGCTTCACACCATCTTTGTTCTTCCACACCTGCACACTCACATAAGACCGGGTCACATGTTCAAACACTCGAGTACCGGCATGAATATATGCCCACACACACACACACACACACACACAGAGACAGTCTTTCCCCCTGCATCAGGCCCGACTGAGACGCAGGTTTTTTTTACGGTAATCCACCGTTTGTCATCGCGCTGCATATAGATGAGGCCGCTCCTCGTGAGTGTGTCTCCGTGCCGCCGGTGGGACTCTGCTCTCGGTCACAGCCAGTAAAAAGGGTGACGAACGCTCTGCTTTTGGTTTTAGAGGAAGAAAATGACGAGTGACGCTTTACGACACGTGTCCGTTTTTGGGCTTTTTGGAGGGGCCGCGCTCGGGTGAGTTCCCCACTCTGGTCGTGAAAGAGACGCGAGTCATCCGGGCTATGCGGCTCAGGGGTATCAGGTGGCAGGACATGGTTCTGATGTGATCACCTCGCATCTGTCACTCTGCAGATCTGCTTACGTCTGCCACGCCGACTGACGGACAAAACACCGCCTCTTCAAATAGAAGACATAACCCTATATAACCGTTACCTTACACCTTCATCCTGTCACCAGGAACATCGAGGATACTGTTGAAAGACCAAATTGAAATGAAAAAGCCCAAGACACTCTTAACTAACTCTTAATCAACACTCAGAGATGTTTGCTTATTTAGTCGTGAATATTTAAAAGTCATACTAGTTCTCAGGAGGCTTCTCCTTAAATGGCCCCTGAGGGGGAGGGAAACACCTTCTCAGTATTGTTTTATACAACAAGCTGATACTTCTAATGTGTTCCTTGATGGCAATATTGAAAATAATTTCCCCACAGGCTTAATCCTGGGTGAGTTTGGTTGATTGACAGTTGTCTCTTCCACACTATTTGGTTGAAAACATCCCATGACCCGGGACCTAACTGTTGCTATGCTGCTGTTGCCGCCGGCCCCCGTGAGCTAAAGATGGCACCCTGACCCCGAGACACGGGAACAGAAAATAAACAGAGACGGACGAGGAGTGAGGGGCGGCGGGGAAAACTTCACTTTTATGAATGTGGGAATCAATGCCCCTCCCCCGCCCGCCTCTCTCGATGCTTCCCCCCTCGATCCCTCCCCCCTCGATCCCTCCCCCCTCTCTTATTTCTCTCCACGTCGCTCATCTGCGGTCCACACCTCGTCTTGTGAGATTAATAGCCTCATAAATTTCTGATTCTCCCTTTAGACGCCTAATGACAGAGTGATTTAGGAATGATAGTGTGTGAGTGTGTGTGTGTGTGTGTGTGTGTGTGTGTGTGTGTGTGTGTGTGTGTGTGTGTGTGTGTGTGTGTGTGTGTGTGTGTATGTGTGTTATGTCTAGCTAGTACAGCTCAGCCTTTGAAGGCACATTCCTGTGCATCAGGTGCTCACCCTCGTTACCCGGCACGAGAGGGCAGGTTGTGCTGCTGGGTTTTTCCCGCCATATCACTTTACCCGTGCGTAATGTGGAGGTGGTGAGCTCCTGGAGGAGGTGAGCTCTGGAGGAGGTGAGCTCCTGCAGGTGAGCTCCTGGAGGAGGTGAGCTCCTGGAGGAGGTGAGCTCCTGGAGGAGGTGAGCTCTGGAGGAGGTGAGCTCCTGGAGGAGGTGAGCTCCTGGAGGAGAGCCTGGAGAGTGAGCCCTGGAGGAGGTGAGCTCCAGGAGAGCTCTGGGAGGTGAGCTCCTGGAGAGGAGCTCCTGAGAGGTGAGCCCTGGAGGAGTCCTGGAGGAGCTGGAGTCTCCTGGAGGAGGTGAGCTCCTGGAGGTGACACGAGAGGCTCTGACCTCTGACCCTTTGCCTCACCGCAGAGCTATGTTACCGAACTCTCTCTGGTTAGGGATGTTTACAACGCTGGTTCGTGCAAGAACCTGCACACA
>JACSYO010000764.1:30000-82582 GCA_016806645.1 Ophiodon elongatus | reverse complement strand
CCAGAGCAAATTGAGTCCTGTTCAAGATCATAACTTTGATTTCACTGATCATGTTTCTATGAACAATGTTAATCTATCTTCAAAACAACAAACTAATCGATGGATATAGTTTAGGTTTGTGGACCTCTACAGGTTTCTACAGGTATGTTAAGGAAGAGGCAGAGGGGTATTTATTCAGGCGAAGTCCTGTACAACTGATCCTGAATCAGCAGCCAGGAACAACTTAACCAGTTCTCAAGAGCTGAGACCGATACCAAGACAAGTCTGAGTCTAACAAGACACGAGACCAAGACAAGTCTGAGTCCAACAAGGAATGAGACCAAGACAAGTCTGAGTCCAACAAGGGGGGTTGGTGGGGGTTGGTGACATGAGACCAAGACAAGTCTGAGTCCAACAAGACACGAGACCAAGACAAGTCTGGGTCCAACAAGGAACGAAACTAGGACAAGGGCAAGGCTTTCAAAAAATCTAAATGTCCTGGACTTGAGTAGTACAGTCCTGGTCTAAAGTGAAGCACAGTTCTGTCCATTCTGAAAAGGACGGAGGTTCCACATCACCGCAAAGAGAAAAGATGAAACGTTTCTCACAAACTGTCAAAGCTCTCTTTCCAACTGAGTCAACAGGAGAGCAGCCAACAGCCCAAAACACATACCATTAAAGCTGCTTTCCATTTCATGTGCACAACAGTAGATTTAGAAAATACCAGGAGATTTTCCTGTCAACATACAGTCAGAAAACACAACTACTGAATTATTATTAATATATATATATATATATATATATATATATATATATATATACATATATATATATATATATATACATACACATATATATATATATAGTATACATATATATATATATATATATATATATATATATATATATATATATTATATATATATATATATATATATATATATATATATATATATATATATATATATATATATATATATATATATATATATATACACATGTGTATATATATATATATATATATATATATATATATATACATGTGTGTATATATATATATATATATATATATATATATACACATGTGTATATATATATATATATATATATATATATATATATATATATATCATACATACATATTACATACATACATATATACATATAGACATATATATATATATATATATACATTACTTATATATACATACATACATATATACATATATAGACATATACATATACATTTATATATATATATATATATATATATATATATATATATATATCATATATTACATATACATATACATATACATATATACATATACATATACATATACATATATATATATATATATATATATATATATATATATATATATATATCATATACATATACATATACATATTCACATATACATATATACACATATACACATATACATATATATATATATGCTCACCCTCAGGCACAATACTACTGAAACAGGAAAGACAGCAAACAGAGGGTTGGTGGTTGGACTTACACAGATACTTCCGGTGTCCATCCCAATGGAGAGCCTCCTGGTCTCTGGGTTAAAGGACATACAGGAGCACGACGCTGCAGACACAAACAGGGAGAATAGTGAATACTACTACGTTACTGGTATTGTGGGGAAACTTATCGTTATTGTGTACATGTATAAGACGATTTATTTTTGTTTTCTCCTTTGAATATTGACAAAGATTGAGACTGATATTGATGGGTTTTTTTTTTAAGGGTTCTTTCTTTCTGATTTAATGTGACGACATAACCTCAAAAAACCAACAGAGATCTGCAGGAATGAGTCAGAAAGGACAGAAATGTTTCTCAAAGTCCAAAGTCAAAGTGTTTTTGTTTACATATCTGAAATCAGGTCTGTGTTGAACTCAAGCTGAAGAGGCGTTAGCGTTTAGTTCTTAGATAAAACAGGTCAGTGAACGCCCCTCTGGTGAATCTTAAAGAGTCTAAAGGAGACGACTAAGCGTCCTCACTAGGACACTAGTCCTCCTTCAGCTTAGTGGAGGAGACGTGAAGTCATGTGACTGTGGTGGAGTTCCTCTATAGACCAACGTTAGCTTCTTACTTTACACTTCAAACATCATTAAAGTTCATTAGTGAAGATTATCTTGATGAATTAAATCTGGAAGAATCATAAACGCTTGTTTGACACACAGATTATTTTATGTAACAATCCAGAATCAAATGGAGGAATCTGATTGGCTGTTTGAGGAGGAAACCAGTGATGATGACTTCCTGTTGAACTACACCACGTCATAGCTGCAGCTCTCTATACGCCGTAGATAATTTAGATTAGATTAGATTAGAGCTCAGACCTGTGAGTGACCTGGAAAGTGAGCATGAATACTTACTCGGCAGCGTGTGGTAGACGCTGGGCCAGTACTGACCGCTGTCTCTCTTCAGCCAAACCCGGATCGTCCTGTTGGGGGAAACCAGAATGTTTTTAGAGTTGAGGGTCAAAGCTGAACTCTTTTCTCTGGGACGAAGTGTGCTGTAGTTTTTTAGAGACGTTTTTTTAAAGACAGAAAACACACATAATGTCTATTTATCTGCATTCTCTCTCTCCTGACCACCAGGGGGCGACTCCTCTGGTTGTATAGAAGTCAAAGCTTCATGTGTTAAAGCTGCATTCTCTCTCCTGACCACCAGGGGGCGACTCCTCTGGTTGTATAGAAGTCAAAGCTTCATGTTAAAGCTGCATTCTCTCTCCTGACCACCAGGGGACGACTCCTCTGGTTGTATAGAAGTCAAAGCTTCATGTGTTAAAGCTGCATTCTCTCTCCTGACCACCAGGGGGCGACTCCTCTGGTTGTATAGAAGTCTATAGAAAATGACTCTACTTCTCTCTTGATTTATTCCCTCAGTAAACATTGTAAACATGAGTTTATGGCTCAATCTCTAGTTTCAAGTCTTCTTCAATACAGCATGATGTTCATTTAGTAAATTATGGTCCATTTAGAGTCAAACAGAACATAAAGCAGGGGATGCTTTAGGGCGGGGCTACAAGGTGATTGACAGGTACGAGTCAGTTTTTTGAGCCACAACAAAAACAAAAACGTGGCCTGTAACCGACGTGGTATATGTAAACTCATAATCACGTTCTACTTCATTACCTTTATACAAGAACTGTAAAGAAAGTAGTCAAGTAATGAATGTATTATGGAGAAACAAAGGTTGAATATCCTGTAAAATATTTGTTTTGGCTGCTAAATATTTACTCACATGTAGATTTTAAAGACTTCCTGTTTCTAAAGTGGCTAAAAATGAATCATTGTTCTTTTTGTTGCTTTTATCTTAGTTAAAGTCACATGATCTCATGCAGCAAGTTACAAAAATGTGCACGACCCAAAGATAATGAACTGAGCACCAAACTACCGATTCCTGATATGTGAACAAGCATCAAACCGGATTCTGACTCTAAATGAGTAAGAAGACGTATTTAAAAAAGGAAAACAGAGGGGGTTCTGGGTAAAGTTACCACACACACACACGCACGCACACACACACACACACACACACACACACACGCACGCACACGCACACACACACAGAGAAATAAAAAGGGATCTTATTCTAACTATAGTGACCTGTATAGAGACCAGTGTCCAGAACCAAAGGTTGAGAAACTCTGTTTTAAAACACTCCAGTAACGCAGACTGCGTGTTTTTGTATTATTATTTTATATTAAAAAAATGATCAAATGGACGTTAAGTTAATTGTTTAATGGTATAATAAATAAATCACAGAGAACACTGTGGTTAAATATAATGTGTCAGCTGACCCTTTCATAGAAACGTAAGCAGATGTTTTATTCTTTATTTATATATTTGCTGTAATATTAGTCTGCGGTTGTGGTCGGGGAGACCCCGCAGCAGGCACCGGGGCACGGGGCTCCGGGGCTCGGGGCTCTGGGGCTCCTCGGTCGGTTACCTGTCCTCGGACACGCTGATGACTCCGTCCTCTTTGGGGATGATCACCGCGGCGCTCACAACGTCTTGGAAAGCCTCGATCTTGCTGAGCAGACACGGCTTCCGAGCCTGCGGTTGGGGCTGAATCTCGGCCGCCATGAGTCGGTGGTGGAGCTCGAACCTCCGGTCAGCGTAACCCGCCGCTTCCCCGGGTCCGACGGCACAGCTAGCTATGTAGCTGCTAGCTAGCTAGCTGTCAGCGGTGTTGTGACGGTCGCCAGTCAGCTGACATCACGCACCCGCCTACACATGGAGCACTTCCGGTCTACAAAATAAAACTTTCGATCAGATGTTTGCTGTTGTATTTTCAAAATAAATGTGTCATCTCTTTATGATTAGTATGCATGCTTACAGTGCGTTTTTTCTTCTATTATTATTCCCGTTATACAGTGTTTATGTATATTAAATAATTATTTATTAGTAGTAGTAATAATAGTAGTAGTAGTAGTATTTATATTTGTATTTGTATTTAGATAATTATTTTCTATATATTTTTACAAATGAATGTGTGAATTTATTATTTAACTTTATTTTGATTTTATTTATTGTTTCCTTTTATTATCTTAGGTGTATTCATTAATATATAATGTATGCCACTATCACTAAATTACTTGAATATCATTGTTATGGTTATTATTACCCCTTTTCTTCGTGTACATTTGCATGTATTTGTAGGCTTATGTGTGTTTTTGTTCTCAACTAAATATGTTTTTTTGATGCAAGAGTGAAAATGTTTATGTCTAACATATTGAAACTGTGCTGTAAATTGAGCGTCATTTGTTTTTCAATTAAACAAATATTTATAAAAAATTAAGCTCCATCTCTGAAAATCAAACATAATTTAATTAAATATAAATGTTCTAAAGATTCAGTCAAGTGTAACTTTCATCAAAGTTAAAGGTCGAATGCAGCTTAATTTTATCTTGAAAGCAAACAAAGGGAAGTCTTATTTTGGTAATCCTCGTTAAATAGTCAAGTCTACTTGACAACCAAACACCACACTTCTAGTAAGGACTTTCAAAGTAAAATACTTTCTGACACTCAGTTTTGAAACAAAAAGATAAAACATGAAATCTATTGAGATGTTGAGCGCTAACATCAGAAAACACAACTACATGAAACATTATATGAACACGTTAGTTCTGTTGGCTGTTTACCAAAAGTTGTGAAACTTGAGGACAATTATTTCCGGTCACTTGTTGTCTGGACTTCAGAATAAAGGTTTGAAATGTATGAAACTAGTAATACAGTGTGAAAAAAAAAAAACACTGACAATGAATATCATTGTACTGGTGAACAATGTTGCCCTCTAGATCCCATTACACCATCTATTTTATTCTGAAAGTTTGTGCATTTGTTTGCGTGTGCGTGTGTGTGTGTGTGTGTGTGTGTGTGTGTGTGTGTGTGTGTGTGTGTGTGTGTGTGTGTGTGTGAGTGTTCCTCCTCTTTACTGTCAACAGCCACCGGATGGTTTCCTCTTATTTTTTGCGGAAGTGATGATCTTTTTCCAAGGAGCCACATTATGTAAATGTTATTGCACAATCGCGCGCGTCAGGTTGGGTGTCATGTGGCCTTTAAAGCGCGTGGACCACATTACCAGCAGGACGCGTAGTCTGTTAAAAAATGAATAAATAAAGTGTGTGGTAAAAAATAGCAGAGACATATTGTTTCAAATGCTTTCATTGTGAAACATCGTCTTTAAAGACAACAAAAGATGAGGCTTCTTTTCCATCTAAACAAACATTATGCCAAAAGACATAGGAAAGAAACACTAAAAACAAACAATAATAATAATAAATGAAACAATAGTAATAAATAATAATTAAAACAACAGCAATAATAATAATAAATAAAAAGAAAATAGTAATACTGTTGATCATGACAAGAATAATAAGAATAATAGTTATAATAATAGTAATTATAATAAATAAAACAATACTAATAATAATAATAATAAATGAAACAACAGCAATAATAATAATAAAAACATTAATAATAATATCTAAATAAAATAATAATTAAAACAACAGCAATAATAATAATAATAATAATAAATAAAACGAAAATAAAAATATTGTTGATCACGGTAATAGTAATAATAATAATAATAATAATAATAAATAAAACAATTATAATAATACTTATAATAATACTAGTAGTAATAATAATCATGGCCATAATAATAAAAGATGTTCTTGCTTTCTTATCAAATAAAAGTACCAACCCTCCTCCTCACACCCTCCCCTTTAGTTTAGACATTTGACTAATGATTGTGTAAAGCCCAACCAACATCAGAAGTCTGTCTGACTCTCACTTATCTAATAACAATGACACAAGTCTTCATTTCTTATCTTCCAGCAGATATGTAGGTTGTTGCACACAAGTGGAACAAAGACAAATCTTATAAAGCTGCAGGGAGTGCGCATGTCAATCCCTTGCAGCGACTCTTCAGAAGCTCTTCCTTTCACCGTCTTTATTTGGTCATGTGCCACAGTGTACTTTCTGTGTACCCTGGGTGCATTCCTGTTTTTTTATTATATATGTATATATATATATATATATATATATATATATATATATATATATATAAATATTCAGTCTTTAGGGAGTTTTCTTCCCAAAAAATCTACACCCGTGCACAGGAGAAAGTACATGTGGATGATGTAATCATCACCGGACAGACACCATTCTTAAATAATATGTTCTCAAACGGTCAACACCCACATTATGTTGTATTCTCTCCCACACAAACGCATGTACGGGATATTTTCCTCGCATTCCTGCCTCTCAAGACAAGCACGCATGCGCATTAGAACCTCTGGGCTCTGGGCCTTTACATGGATATGATAATGAGCAGGCCCCAGACAGCCAATTAGGAGGCGCGTCTGGTTGCACACATGACCGGTGACAGAGCGTGCTGTGAAGGGGCGTGGTCTATCCACGGAACACGGATATGGTAATGAGCAGTCCCCAGGACAGCCAATGAGCAGGTGCGTCCTGTCACACATGTGACCGGTGACAGAACGCTCGTGGAGGGGCGTGGTCTATCAGCGGAGAGAGCTCCGGCTAAAAGCGACCGGACGAGCCAGCAGCGCACTCAGTGTAGGGCGAAGCAGGGGCACGTGTGAGGGGGGGGGCTTTTTATTACTGTGAAACTTAGGAAGAACAGACAAATATTGTTTAAATAATTTATCAAAATCCCTCGTGAGTCCACAACCTGCCCCTGGGGTTTGACTCTCGTTCAGCTCGCCCGGAAAAGGGCTTTTTTTTTTAATACACTCATTATTCTCACACTTTCTTATTTTTTGGGGAAGGGAAAGAATGTGTGAGAGAGAGACAGACAGCCAGCGAGCTAATGCTAAGCTAACCAGCTAGGCGGGAGAACAAAAGATTTTTTTTTTGTTGTGTTGTTTTTTTTTAAAAAGGGGTGGTTGGTGGGGGGGGGGGACCCGGTTGTACCGACACCGAGCCCATGCAGGACGTGTCGGTACCAGCACCATGCCCGTGTTACTCTTCCTCATAGACACGTCCGCTTCCATGAACCAGCGCACCCATCTGGGCACTAGCTACCTGGACATAGCGAAGGGCGCTGTAGAGACGTTCATGAAGGTAACCGAGGAGGGGACCGCGGGACGCCTCTCGGGGGGCCACCGGGGGCCTCTCCGTCCGGTACTAACGCTCCTCTGTCTCCACAGCTGCGGGGCCGGGACCCGGCCAGCCGAGGGGACCGGTACATGTTGGTCAATTATGAGGACGTTCCGTTCGGGATCAAGGTAGAGTTGTGCTTTTCGGGTCATGTCCAGCTTTAGCTCTCTCCTCTTCCTCCTCCGCCTCCTCTTCCTCACCACGTCGGTTATTAGGAGGAGAGAGGAGGAGAACCTCTCCTGGAGGAGATTTTCAGAACCCCTTTTTTTTTTTTTTTTTTTTTTTTTTAAACATGGCCGACATTTTGTTTCAGTGTGAGCAGCAAGGAACTCTGGGTGTTATTTATATAGCGAGGAGGAGGAGGAGGAGGGAGGGAGGGAGGGAGGAAGGAAGGAAAGGAGGAAAGGAAGAAGGGGGGGATACTTCAGAGATGGAAGATTCTACGAAAGTGATTTGTAGCCTCTTTACAAATGTTTAATCTGACACTCACACATTAACAAAGACAGACAAAACTTTACCTCCTAAAAGTATTTAACTATATATTTATTTATCTATATATTTATATTTATATATATATATATTTATATAATTTATATATATATATATATATATACATTTATTTATTTTTATACATTTATTTATATATATATATATATATATACACACATTTATTTACATTTATTTATTTTTATATATATATATACATTTATTTATTTTTATATATATATATACATTTATTTTTATATATATATATATACATTTATTGTTATTAAATATGTACAAATATATAATAGAAAATTAAACATAAATTAAATAAAAAATAATATAAGGGCTAAAATAGAAAATTAATAAAGCAATAGATTGGAGTAATTTCAAATTAATATACAGTGTAAACTATATAACTGTATATTTAGTAAGAGGTAAAGTGAGCTCAATGTTATTTTTATCCATAAATTTATTAAGACAACTCTTATTGGTTGCATATTACTAAAGTATATGAAAAACAAAAACAGCAAAGATGCATTCAAAGTTATTAGAAGAGAGCCTTTAGTTATTCTATTTAATTAGGTAATAAGTCTGTACATATTGATTTATGACTCACCACAGATATTTTAATACATTTTCTATTTGAACAAAATGACTGGATTAAAACAGGTCTTGGCTGCAGAGCTGTCACATGACCTGTTAATACAATAATAGTTCAGAATAATGATGATAATACAATAATAGTTCAGAATAATGATGATAATAATAATAAAAAAAAGGTAAAATCATAGTGCAGTTAGGATAATTTATCGTTCTCATCACAGTTTATGAACGTAAAACATCTGTGGAGATTATTAATGTCAGAAAACTTGTGGATTACAACACCAGGAGACTAGGTAATTTCAACATGTTGACTCAGAGAAACAAACTGTGTGTGTGTGTGTCATTAACCTGTGTGTGTGTGTGTGTGTTTGAAGGCTGGGTGGAAAGAGAGCCACGCCACCTTCATGACGGAGCTGAGGAACCTGCAGGCGGCAGGACTCACGTCCATCGGCACGTCGCTGAGGACGGCCTTCGATCTGCTCAACCTCAATAGATTAGTGACGGGGATAGACAACTATGGACAGGTACGTAGAGAGGAAGAGCAGGGTGAGGAAGACTGCTGTGATAAGGTGCCCGACACCCCCCACCCCCCCTCCCTGCCCCCCTGAACCCCGGTCCCCAGTCTTACAAGCATCAACCACTGTGACCCCACACACACTCAGTCATGTGACCACGGCACAAACACAACAAAGTACAAACACCTTGTTATTGAAGTGGAGCCTTTAGTTTGGGTTTCAGGTGAGTTTGTTGTGGCATAAATGAAGTTTGTGTATCTTTATATTCAACATACTATGCTATAAGATATTTATATATATATATATTATATATTTGTTTTATATAACGAGACGTTTCAGTGGTTCTCCATTTTGTGGAGATGAACCTCCTGAATTTGCACCTAAAATGCTGTAAAATCTTTATTTATTTTTTAAAAGACTCTTTTAAGTGTGAAGATCGCAGACGACCTTCACACTTATCACAGTTTACTGGAGGTCGCAGGTAAAAACTAGTCTTGTCTCGATCATTTTAAATAATTATATATTCTAAAACCAAGAGGTGATGTCATCAAACGGCTCGTTTTTTGTCAAAGACAATAAATTAAATATTATCAGTACAAAGATAATGTTTGTGTGTATCACAAAGTGCTTTAAACCACAACAATAATTCCATAAATCTATGCGTTAAACTAGTCTTTTGAAGGGATTTAAAATTCTAGTTACTAATTTTAACATTTAAAGATATTAAACAGGTCAAACTTTCGCACAGCTGTAGGAGAACATATCAAGAGTAGACGATTTATAGACTATATATCTATCTATCTAGCTCCAACGGAAAACACTTGGTTCTCTTTCGTCTTGGAAAAACATTTTCCACTGATCTTTCTTCAATAACACGTCTTCTTTGATTCTAGAGGAAAGAAAACATTTATTTTTTCTATTTTGTCTGTAGATTTCTCTAATAAGTTACCAGAAGATAATGCCTCATTTGCATATTCAAACATAACAGTTCAGAAAACTTGTAATACAATAAATAAGCACCTTAATGTCAGTAATCAACTGGAGTTTCATGTTGATATCTATGAGTTAATTTCTTGACCCTATTCACCTGTAGAGTCTTCAAAATGTCTGTAATTTAACAAAACATCTCTTTTAAAGGCCGTTTTCTCTAAATTATTTTTTTTTTTTCTCAGACTTTGATCCAGAAATCTCCACTTCAGTAGCTCTTACATCCACCAAACTTTACACTTTCATTCATAAATATATTCTGACGCACCAGCAGTAAACGCTTGGTGACATCAGATAGAAGGAACCACAGTCCAGACCGAGTCCAGGTCCTTTAATGACCATCTCATATTCATAAACTACTTTATTACCTTTTATAAAACCCTGTAAAGAAAGAAGTCAATTATTAAATGTGTTATAAAGAAACGAAGGTTGAATATCCTGTAAAATATTTGATTTGGCTGCTAAATACTTACTCACATGTAGATTTTTTAAGACCTGTTTCTACCTTCTATGTAAAATCCTCAGACGTGTTAATAGTGTTTTTATAAGTAAATATTTGTGGTCAAGTTACGTGACGACGCCGTTTTCTATCGCCGGCTTCCCGACAGCGACCATGAACTCAGCTTTAAATATTGATCCGTGTAATGTGACGTTATCTGCGCTCATGACTCACTGCTGAATTCTGACTCTAAATGCACATCGTTTGCATTTTAATTAATTTTGTGAACGTCTTTTTCTTTTCATTTTTTGTCTCTTTTACAGGGAAGGAATCCCTTTTTCCTCGAACCCGCCATCATAATCGCCATCACCGACGGCAACAAGTTGACCAGCGGCGGCGGAGTCCAGGACGAGGTGAGCCAGAAATCAGATTAACAGGACAACAAAGTTTTATTTGATTAGTTAAAATCAGAATAATCCATTTATTCAAGATCTCTTCAAACACACCAGACTCCATTCACAAAAACAGTGATTTTACCTCTCAGAAACACAGGAGCTTCTGTTCTCCTGCTGCCTCCATCAGTTAGTAAGTTAGTGTTGTTGTGTGACTTCGGTGAATCTAAAATAACTCTTTAAAACACTAAAGTCACACAACAACACAAAGTAACTAACTGATGGAGGCAGCAGGAGACAAGAAGCTCCTGTGCTCTGAGAGGTAAAATCACTGTTTTTATGAATGGAGTCTGGTGTGTGTGTGTGTGTGTGTGTGTGTGTGTGTGAGAAGATCGATGACAGCTTCTGTGGGGGGGGGGGGTTTCACATTGATTTGTCTGAAAACCCAAAGATATTCAATTTAACAGTAAATAATCAAAATAAAATCAGAAATTCCTCACATTTGAGAATCAAAGCATTGATCCGTTTTTCAGCATCTCTTTTCTTTCTTCCATATCTCTCCGTCCTCTGCAGCTCCACCTTCCTCTGACCACGCCGCTGCCGGGTAGCGAGCTGACCAAGGAGCCGTTCCGCTGGGACCAGCGTCTGTTCGCTCTGGTGCTGCGCATCGCGGGAAACGCCTCGGTGGAGCCCGAGCCCCTCGGCGGCGTCCCGCTGGACGATTCTCCGATCACCCCCATGTGCGAGGTCACCGGAGGTAAGTGGACCGAGACCAAGCTGGAGTTTAGTCGATGTGAATTATGAGCAGCGGTGGAGGGGTCTCCTTCCTCACCCTGAGCTTCGTCTTCATCACAGGTACCTGTGTTCACAGTTTGCTTCAGTTTGAAGCTCTTCAGGAGTAAAAGTTGATAAAGCTCAGATGTTCCAGCTGCTACTTTTAACGTTTTTACTTCTCGTCATGAAACATTTTCTATCACGATATCATTTCATAAGATAAGATAGAAATGTTTTTTGATCCTGGATCAAAATGTACAACAATGGAGTAGAAATATTAACAATAGAGTAATAAATATCACGCGTTTAAGAAGTAAAACTGACACCAGCGTAAAAAAGAGAAGCAATAAGATACATATAGTAAAAGAAGTAAAAAACAAAAGCTATAACATGACGCTTACTTTTTTGGTGTGTTATTTGACATCCACCAACAAACAAAACAATTTGTATCGGGGCAAATTAATAGATAAATAAATAAATAAATAAATAAATAAAGGCCTGTATAGAACGTTTTACAACCTCTACTTCCTTCTCTCCTCTCGGTGTTCAGCAGCCTGAAGTTCACTCAAAGTTTCACTGATTTATTGTCACATGACTGTTGGTCTCAGATTAACCAATCATGATGTCTTAGTTTCACAGAGAAGCTCAGAATTTAATGTTTTTAACAGAAACTGTTTAAAGCAAACGGTTTATTTGTTAGGAGATTTTAAATGACACGTAAAATCTAATGTTTTTGATGAAATATCACAATTTTAAGCTTCATTTCATTTTCTGATGAAAGCGTTCGTCACACACACGATGTGTTCAAGGACCGTAAGAAAGGTGAAAAAAATCTGACAATAATGACGACCGTTAGTTTTGGCAATTAAAAACATGCGGGTTCTGGGGTTCAGAGGGTTAAGATTAACTCACAGAGAGCAGATCACAGCTCAGTGGTGCTGAACGCATCATGACGCGACTCCATTGTCACCGACGGTCGACAGAACATTACTGCTGATGCACAAAGCCACGGCCTTTTGAAACCAGTCGGTGAACGAGTGCACAACGAGGTCGTTGGAGGTGAAGCTGGAGGCAGCAAGTCACCAGAGGGCTGAATCAGGTGTAGCTTTGTAAGACGGCCTGATTCATGTCAGTGTTATCACCAACACTACATTTTACTAGATTACATGTGAACGCATCATGAGAACGTTGCCTGAACGCATCATCATGTAACTGAAGGGAACCTCCGCTGGTCCTCCGTTAGCGGTGCTGCAAACGTTACTAGCTCTCCTCCTGTTAGTTCTCTGTTAGCGGTGCTGCTAACGTTACTAGCTCTCCTCCTGTTGGTTCGCCGTTAGCGGTGCTGCTAACGTTACTAGCTCTCCTCCTGTTAGTTCTCTGTTAGCGGTGCTGCTAACATTACTAGCTCTCCTCCTGTTGGTTCTCCGTTAGCGGTGCTGCTAACGTTACTAGCTCTCCTCCTGTTGGTTCTCCGTTAGCGGTGCTGCTAACGTTACTAGCTCTCCTCCTGTTGGTTCTCCGTTAGCGGTGCTGCTAACGTTACTAGCTCTCCTCCTGTTGGTTTAAACACTGATTGGTTGTTTACAAAGTCACATGATAAGAGATCAGAGACTAGAGAAACATCATGATGTCCTGATCACGTGTTCTAATGAGTATTGGAGGAGAACCATCGTCTGTAAAGCTTTATTACTAATAATCTGTGTCTGTGTGTTGCAGGACGTTCCTACAGCGTGTTCTCTCAGCGGATGTTGAATCAGTGTCTGGAGTCTCTGGTGCAGAAGATCCAGAGCGGCGTGGTGATAAACTTTGAGAAGACTGGACCTGATCCTCCTCCTTTAGAGGGTGAGGGACTCGGGACATTTTATTCCGAACTGAATCTCTCACACTGAGCTTTTCTTTCCCTCGGTTCGTGAAGCTCTGGAGTCTCCCTGTAGTCTCATACCTCACAAACGCCCTGTTGTCTCTAACGGTGACGTCTACCTCCTGTGTCTCCGTCTGTCTGTCCAGACGCTCCAGCTGAGGCGCTGAAGTCCGGTCTACAGACTTGGCATTGTTGTCACAAGCTGATCTACGTACGACCCAACCCAAAGACCGGCGTCCCCATCGGCCACTGGCCGATTCCTGAGGCCTTCTGGCCGGACCAGAACTCCCCCACGCTGGTGAGAGACTCTTACCTTTGATACCATTTACAGACCTAAATTAATAATTACATTATATTATATATTTCCAACGCTTCGAGAAATGTTGTGATAAATCGGAGTCATCAGTATATATGTAAAAGTTCTACAAAACTTGTTTTCTAAGACTTTATCTTTAAGAAATGACTAGAAGCTGTGATGAAACAGAAACCGCAGGAATATAATTTATAACATAAAAATGAAACATTTCATTTCATTTAAATATTGATGATGAAATAATGAAAGTTCAGATGTGAGATGAAATATAAACATGAATAAAAAGTGTGTTATTGCGTCTATAATTTAAAATCTAGAATGTAAATGTGACGTTAACATGGACTATATATCTGCAGCCCCCCCGCTCAGCCCACCCCCACGTTCGGTTCTCCTGTCTGGACTCGGAGCCGATGGTCATCGACAAGGTTCCCTTCGACAAGTACGAGCTGGAGCCGTCGCCTCTCACGCAGTACATCCTGGAGAGGAAGTCTCCGCACACCTGCTGGCAGGTAGAGATGACAAACACGTTACACCTGGAAGGTTTCTAACCTTTGAACCTGGTAGTACTTCTGAGATGAGTTGATGGGGAGACTTCACCATTTCATATTATTCATAAGGGTTCAAATGCATTTTAAATGCATGCTGGATTTTGGCTAGTTAGCTAATGTTGGTGTACAAAACACAGACTGAATATAAGAAGTGGATGTTGTGGAGTCACTCGGTGGTTTGTGGCCGTTTTGAAGCCTTGAGTTCGGTGATTTCGCCGTCACGTGTTTTTTCTCGCAATCAATAAACAGTGACCATATTAGGACTGAGACCTGTCAATCACCTTGTAGCCCCGCCCTAAAGCATCCCCTGCTTTATGGTCTGTTTGACTCTAAATGGACCATAATTTCCTAAATGAACATCATGCTGTATTGAAGAAGACTTGAAACTAGAGATTGAGACATAAACTCATGTTTACAATGTTTACTGAGGGAATAAATCAAGAGAGAAGTAGAGTCATTTTCTATAGACTTCTATACAACCAGAGGAGTCGCCCCCTGGTGGTCAGGAGAGAGAATGCAGCTTTAACACATGAAGCTTTGACTTCTATACAACCAGAGGAGTCGCCCCCTGGTGGCCAGGAGAGAGAATGCAGCTTTAACACATGAAGTTTTGACTTCTATACAACCAGAGGAGTCGCCCCCTGGTGGAAGAGGGTAAACTTTAGGTTTAGGTATCTTTCCCCAGCTGCCTTCGGATCAAACTTTACATCTTTTGCCCGACTCGTAATCTGAATATACAAACAGGAAGCTGCTAACCTGTCTGTAGAAATCAAACAAAAACAAGTCCAAAAGTCTACAAACGCAGGCAGTTAAATACATGAATGTAAACTCTACCTTAAAATCACAGTCACAAATGTTTCCTCTCCATCTCTGTTTTAGGTGTTTGTGTGTAACAGTGCCAAGTACAGCGATCTGGGTCAACCCTTCGGCTACTTGAAGGCCAGCACGGCTCTGAACTGTGTCAACCTGTTTGTGATGCCCTACAACTACCCCGTTCTCCTGCCACTGCTGGGTAAGAGGCCGGGTCCGACTGGACTTCCTGCTGGTGCTGATATTTCAGAACCTCTATAGTAGAGGAGCAACGGATCAATGAACTCATGGTTCGGAGATCAGAGCAATACAAAAGGGAGCTAACGTTACTAGCTCTCCTCCTGTTGGTTCCCCGTTAGCGGTGCTGCTAACGTTACTAGCTCTCCTCCTGTTGGTTCCCCGTTAGCGGTGCTGCTAACGTTACTAGCTCTCCTCCTGTTGGTTCTCCGTTAGCGGTGCTGCTAACGTTACTAGCTCTCCTCCTGTTGGTTCCCCGTTAGCGGTGCTGCTAACGTTACTAGCTCTCCTCCTGTTGGTTCTCCGTTAGCGGTGCTGCTAACGTTACTAGCTCTCCTCCTGTTGGTTCTCCGTTAGCGGTGCTGCTAACGTTACTAGCTCTCCTGTTGGTTCTCCGTTAGCGGTGCTGCTAACGTTACTAGCTCTCCTCCTGTTGGTTCTCCGTTAGCGGTGCTGCTAACGTTACCAGCTCTCCTCCTGTTGGTTCTCCGTTAGCGGTGCTGCTAACGTTACTAGCTCTCCTCCTGTTGGTTCTCCGTTAGCGGTGCTGCTAACGTTACTAGCTCTCCTCCTGTTGGTTCTCTGTTAGCGGTGCTGCTAACGTTACTAGCTCTCCTCCTGCTGGTTCTCCGTTAGCGGTGCTGCTAACGCTACTAGCTCTCCTCCTGTTGGTTCTCCGTTAGCGGTGCTGCTAACGCTACTAGCTCTCCTCCTGTTGGTTCTCCGTTAGCAGTGCTGCTAACGTTACTAGCTCTCCTCCTGTTGGTTCTCCGTTAGCGGTGCTGCTAACGTTACTAACTCTCCTCCTGTTGGTTCTCCGTTAGCGGTGCTGCTAACGTTACTAGATCTCCTCCTGTTGGTTCTCCGTTAGCGGTGCTGCTAACGTTACTAGCTCTCCTCCTGTTGGTTCTCCGTTAGCGGTGCTGCTAACGTTACTAGCTCTCCTCCTGTTGGTTCTCCGTTAGCGGTGCTGCTAATGTTACTAGCTCTCCTCCTGTTGGTTCTCCGTTAGCGGTGCTGCTAACGTTACTAGCTCTCCTCCTGTTGGTTTAAACACTGATTGGTTGTTCACAGTCACATGATCAGAGATCAGAGACTAGAGAAACATCACGACGTCCTGATCACATGTTCTACTGAATATTGTAGGAGAACCATCGTCAGTAAAACTTAATTTACTCTGTGATGGTTAACGTTAGACTGTGAGGGGGGGGCAGTACGGATCAGGATCAATAACGACCCGTTACACCTTTTAGTCTGTAAGGAACTACTTTGCGTTCATGTTACGTTCTCTTGTTTTTGTGTCCTGAATCCTGTTCTTAATCTTCTGTTATGTTTATGTTTTGCAGAGGAACAATATTTTTTAATAAAAATGTTTTTTTTTTCTTGCAGACGACTTGATCAAAGTGCACAAGTTCAAGCCGACCATCAAATGGCGTCAGTCCTTTGAGAACTACCTGAAGACGATGCCTCCGTATTACATCGGGGTCAGACTTCATCTCTTTATATTTCTTTATCGATCGATGCACGGCGACCGTGAAAGCGCCGATCTTTACCGCTGTTCTTCTGCCCACAGTCTCTGAGGAAAGCTCTGAGAATCATGGGAGCACCGAACCTGCTGGCCGACAACATGGAGTACGGCCTGAGCTACAGCGTGGTCTCCTACCTGAAGAAGCTCAGCCAGCAGGTGACAAACAAAACAAACAAAAAAACTATGGCACTACGACGATTTTGGCATAAACGTGGTAAAAGATGCTCAATTTATAAAAACATATCGGTGTGGATGAAGCTTTAGACTCACAAAAGTAGTCCCTGAATGCACCATTTACTCCTTTTAGAGGAACTTCTTTATTCAAGATTATTCATGTTTCCTGATTTTAATCTGATTTTATTCATCAGATTTCGGTTTTGCTGGTTTCATACTGGAAGCATAAATAAACAAGTCTTGTGATTACTTCACAATAAAAGTCAGTTAAATGCTTTTAATGTGAAGCAGCAGGAAATGTTCAGATATCAAGCTCATTTTATATATATATATATATATATATATATATATATATATATATATATATATATATAAAAATATAAAAAATAATTAAATTAAATTAAGTAAATAAAAAAATCAGTGTTTAAAGCAACAGGAGGAGAGCTAGTAACGTTAGGACCATACCTGATCTCATCTTCCAGATTATTACTTTAATTTTATAGTAATTATCTGAGTAGAAAAGATGACCTTTCAAGAATATTTAAGAATCTGTTCTGTTAAATGCAAAAGAAAAATATAAAATAAAGCAAATTTAAAGTAGAGGGAAAAAAGATGCGCTTCTTGTTTGGGTGCCAAACGATCTAGTGTTTTTATATTGTTTAGACACATTAAGAGACTTAAATGTCATATCCATCATTTCCTCTCCTCTGCAGTCTAAAATGGAGTACGACCGGCTGATTGCTCTGATCGGTAAGAAGCAGCCGCCGGAGGCCGGCATCAAGGTGCGCTGGCGAGGCGGCGCCGTGTCTCTGGCCCAGCGGAGGGACTTCATCCAGCAGCTGCTGAGCCTCTCTGCAGACGCTCCGGCTCCTCCGATGGAGCTCAACCCCAAAGAGTTCCAGGGCTTCCAGCTGGCGCTGCTCAACAAGGTGCCGTTGTGTTATTGTTATTCATGTTCCCTCCGGCCGGCTGCTCTCATACAGGTTCAGGGCTGGAAGCTACCAGACTTAACGCGCTCCCCCCCGAGTGAAACGAGAAGTCAACGTTGATTTAATTTGTCGTTGTAACTTTAATATTGTAGTTTATTTTAATCCAAACACGGATCTTTTCCTCAAACTATTTAATTTGATGCACAAACCTAAGTTGTTTCCTGTGAAGACCGAAGTTTAAAAAAACACTGAAACGGTCTAAAAACGAGGAGTAGCTTTTCGTCGGACATCATATGAACCGTTGTTTGAGGAAACGTTATCTACCGTCATGATTACACCGGAGCTGCATTGACTTTCCGCTCAGGCCTCCACTCAAAAAGCCTCCTGAGGTTCTTTACGAGGTGTTTTATGTAGTTTGTCCGGGTGAATAATGATCGTCTCTCTGACAGAATTCCCTGTAAATCCCCTGCGTTTATGATATATGGTATATAACGCTCCTCTTTTACGTGTTGTGTCCTCATCAGGGCCTGAAGCCCCAGAGCTTCAGGAATCCTTACGACATCCCTCGCAGCCACCTGCTGGACCAGCTGAGCCGGATGAGGAGGAACCTGCTCAACACGGGCGTCTGTACGCTCAGAGGGCAGGACTCGGGTCAGTCATGAATCACCTCATCAGCGACATTAGACTCTACAAACCCTCAGAGAGAAAGAAGAATCAGCACTCAGTCAATCACGTTTTATTCATATAGCAGCTTTCAAACAAATCAAATGCAATTTTTTAAATGTTTGACAAATGATCGACAAGATTCAGGACAAATTAAACACAACGCTGAATATATTGATCATTGTGAAACAGGGGGGAAAAAAAGTACAACGAAGTAAATAGAATATGTATAAATACTAGAATCATAGCATAAAAACACATAATGCCACATAATAATAAAATCCATAGAATTATAAAACACTACTTTAAAGCCAGACTAATAAAAGTGAATGGATCGGTTTCAGTTTGTTTATAAATATCAATATTTTCAGCAACAGTTGATTGTATTAAATTCATATAGTCGGTAGTAGAGCTGAAATGCTGCCCCCTACTGGTTTGTAGCAGGTATTACACACTTCACCTTTTTAGATAGATAGATAAATAGTTTATTAATCCCACAAGGGTATACATTTTTCGGTACAGCAGCATTTTTACATAAGAAAAGAACATTTTTGACATAAGAAAAGAACAATATATACAAAAATAGAATTTTAAAACCAACCTGTGAACTGTCTCCAGACCAGCTCCACAGTGTGCCGATAGCCCAGATGGGAAACTACCAGGACTTCCTGAAAGCGGCTCCTCAGCCTCTTCGAGACGCCGACCCCGAGCAGCCCAAACGTCTGCACACGTTCGGCAACCCCTTCAAGCTCGACAAGAAGGTAACGCACGACAACCCCGGGCCTCTTCCCCCAGAAACCAGGCGCCCGTTATTAACCCAGAACCCTTCGTCTCTCAGGGCATGATGATCGACGAGGCGGACGAGTTCGTGACGGGTCCGCAGAACAAGGGGAAGCGACCCGGCGACAGCAGCAACATGACGGGGGGAGGCCCCAAGAGGCGGCGCTGCATGTCTCCTCTGCTGCGTCTGGGACGAGCCTACACACCTCCAGTCACGCCGCCCGCCAGCCCCCGGCCAACAGGTACACACACACACACACACACACACACACACACAAACACACACACACTTGCTGAGAATAATCTGGTTCAGCAGCTCTAGTGGTTATTTCTTTTAAACATCAGTTTTATAAAGTTTCTTCCAATAGAAAAGTCTATTAAAGCTATTTTAAGGCGCTTGTTACTTAAGTAAAGGATTTTAAATCTCAATTTAAAAGTGTTTCTTCCATAAAAGACTCTAATAAATCTCAGTTTTAAAGTCTTTTCAATTTATTAAAGTGTTTAATAGAAAAATCTTTAAATCTCTGTTTCAAAGTCTTTAAATCTTTGTTTCAAAGTCTTTAAATCTCTGTTTTAAAGTCTTTAAATCTGTTTTTAAAGTTTTTAAATCTTTGTTTCAAAGTCTTTAAATCTTTGTTTTAAAGTCTTTAAATCTCTGACCCTGCAGACATGGACGTGACTGACGGACCAGCTGAACCGGACCTGATCCTGAACCACCTGAACCTGAACCAGAACCATTACAGCTCAGACGGGGGCTCGGACTCGGAAGGGGAAGCAGAGACGGAGACGGAGACGGAGACGGAGACGGAGGCGGGGCTTCCCCCGTTGCTCGGCGACCACCAGAAGAACCACGCGGACCCCGAGGACCTCCGGCACGGCAAGGAGGAGGAACAAGAGGAAGAGGAGGAGCATCAGCAGCAGCAGCAGCAGCAGCAGCAGCAGCAGGAGGATGATGATGATGAGGAAGATGAGCAGCAGCAGCGGCAGGATGATGATGAGGATGAGGAAGAGGAGGAGAACGAGCGACCGCATGGCGGCGAGCCGGCGGAGGCGCCGGGCAGCGAGGAAGAAGCGGAGCTGGTGCTGCTGGACGAGCAGCCGCCTCGCTACCTGTCGCCGACGGCTCTGAAGAAACACATCCACATGGAGACGACGAAGGTCAACAACGAGCTGAGGACGCTCATCACCAAGGAGATCAGGAAGCCCGGCAGACGTACGTCAGTCTGGTATCAGAGCCAGAACTCCTCTTCTTCCCATCGTCTTAGAAGTATAACCAGATGTTTAATAATAATTTAAAGTTTAAATCATTTAAATATCCGAACAAAGAATAAATTAAGAACACTTCAAGGTTTAACTCTCACGTAATTACAGTAATAATTAGAGGAGCGACGGATCAAAAATTCAGCACAAAGTAAAAAAGAGAGCAAATATAACTTTTAGATATCGATACTAACTATTGATCGTTGATGATGCATATTAACAGATAGGTTACCACTTGAGTTTTATATTTATAGTTAGTTTAGATGGACAGAAATGTGAATTTTTCTAAAAATGAAGTTCCCTTAATTAAGGAAAGAAACTACGAGGGCGTATTAGAGCCAGTGAAGGCAGACAGGAGGTGATGTTACCAACAAAAACTCCAACATTAAAGTTTAATAGTCTTGAGATTATAAAGTCACACATTTACAAGAAAAGAAAGAAGTGTGAAAAAGTATAAAACCATCTTAAAGTTGTTACTACGGTAACGAGGCTTTTCTTTCTGCCACTGATGTCCTTCTAGTGTTCACACCAAACAACTCTATTACATACGATGTCAATGCAAAGACGAAGACGTGTACCTCTATGAAAATAATGATGAATACTAATATATAGTTCATATATTTTGCACTTGATCCAAAAATTAACATTTTTAATGTGAATTTAGAGTTTATTTCTCTGAATATCACCTAATAAAATAATTTCTTACCAACTATGGTCGTCATCCAAACTAGAGGGAGGGAGAGGTAGAGAGGTGGAGGGAGAGGTGGAGAGGTGTAGAGAGAGAGAGGTAGAGAGAGAGGTAGAGAGAGAGAGGTAGAGAGAGGTAGAGAGAGAGAGGTAGAGAGGTAGAGAGAGACGTAGAGAGGTAGAGAGAGAGGTAGAGAGAGAGAGAGAGAGAGAGACAGAAAAATAAATAAATAAATGTCTTTCTGTTCCAGACTACGAGAAGATCTTCCTCCTCCTGAAGCAGATCCAGGGCACTCTGGACACCCGACTCATCTTCCTCCAGAACATCATCAAAGAGGCCGCCAGGTATGCAGTCTTTTTTTTTATTATTCTTTTTTTTTTTTTACCCTCTGAATATAAAAATGTAAATGGTTTAATATTCATAGCACATGAAGCCCAGCGTTGGTGACACTTGTAGACATGTTGGATGTTTAGATCCCATTGTTTTTCCAATTTTTTGTAAAATAGATTATTGAAGTTAAACTTTTTTTATAACTGTTATTCTGCCCTAAAAGTTGTCGTTCTCTCTACTTCTAGTCGTGATGGTTATATTAAATTATTTTTTTTTCATGGTTTTGGTCTTCAGGTTTAAGAAGCGCGTTCTCATCGAGCAGCTGGAGAACTTCCTGGAGGAGATCCACAACAGATCCATCAGCATGAACCACGTGGACTCGCTCTGAGACCGGCTCCGCCTGGAAACTGGACTCGTTTCCACGGAGACGAGGCGCGTAAAGGAGAGTCAGGGAGGAGGAGGAGGTTCTGTGGACTCGTTCCTCTCGACTTGTCTCCTCCGCTTGGATTTCTTTAAAAAGATTAAAGTGTTGGACGAGGAGGCGGAGTCAGCGAGGGCCGTGTTCAGGTGGTGTTTGGCACCTCGGGGTCGGTCCGGTTTCTACACTCCACTAACTGAAGCGCTCCGGAGCTCCCGAAGGAGTTCAGCTCGCTTTCGGTCCGACGGACCGAAAGACGAACGAGATCGAGTCGTAAAAACTTAAAATAACGAGAAATAAAATGTTTTGTGATCTTTGGTTCAAACAAACAGCTCAGGAACTCACAGCTTCACTCTCAGCAATAAAGTTCTGCTTTTACCTTCATCCTCAAACAGAGTTCATGGACCCACGCCCTTCCTGTCCCATCCTGTCCCTTCATGTCCCATCGTGTCCCTTCATGTCCCATCGTGTCCCATCGTGTCCCATCGTGTCCCTTCCTGTCCCATCGTGTCCCTTCCTGTCCCATCGTGTCCCTCTGTCCCATCGGTCCCTTCTGTCCATCGGGTCCCTTCTGTCCCATCGTGTCCCTTCCTGTCTCATCGTGTCCCTTCCTGTCCCATCGTGTCCCTTCCTGTCCCAACGGGTCCCTTCCTGTCTCATCGGGTCCCAACATGTCTCATCGGGTCCCAACATGTCTCATCGTGTCCCATCGGGTCCCAACATGTCCCATCGTGTCTCATCGGGTCCCAACATGTCCCAACGGGTCCCTTCGGGTCCCAACATGTCCCATCGGGTCCCAACATGTCCCATCGGGTCCCATCGGGTCCCAACATGTCCCATCGGGTCCCAACATGTCCCATCGTGTCTCATCGGGTCCCAACGTGTCCCAACGGGTCCCTTCGGGTCTCAACGTGTCCCATCGGGTCCCAACATGTCCCAACGGGTCTCAACATGTCCCATCGGGTCTCAACATGTCCCAACGGGTCTCAACATGTCCCATCGGGTCCCATCGGGTCCCAACATGTCTCATCGGGTCCCAACGTGTCCCAACGTGTCCCAACGTGTCCCATCGGGTCCCTTCGGTTCCCAACGTGTCCCATCGGGTCCCTTCGGTTCCCAACGTGTCTCAACGTGTCTCATCGTGTCTCATCGGGTCCTATCGGTTCCCAACGTGTCCCAACGTGTCCCAACGTGTCTCATCGTGTCCCTTCGTGTCCCATCGGGTCCCTTCGTGTCCTATCGGGTCTCTTCGTGTCTCACATATCAACGCGTCCCGACGTGCTGCCAAAACCTCTCCGCCCTCCGCCGTGGATCTCAAACTAACGTCTTGTCACGTGAACCGTGAATGCACTTGTGTACATTTGAGAATGTTTATTTAATGTCATTTTAAAAAAAAAAAAACCTTTTCCGTTGCAGATTTTTCTTTTTTTTTTCTTTTTTTTTTCTTTTTGTTAAATCTTCTCAAATCTACACAAACGATCTGAATGAAGGTGAAGAGCGTGTTTGTGATTCAGCCCCTTCTGGGTCGGGGACCAAAACCTGCCATACTTTGTCTTTGTTTGTGAAGAGGCGGCTACCAAAAGAGTATTTTGAATACACTGTAAAGATGTAAATAACCCTAGAGTACTTATTTAAAGAGAATGTTCAGAGGAAAACGGCCTTTTTGTAAGTATTTCCATGAATAAAGTTTCTATTTTACACTGTGAAGGGCCGTGTAAATAAAGTGTTGTGTAAAGACGAGACTCTGTGTTTTAATGACATCAGACACAGTAATCTACTAGTATAATATACTGTATATTACACTATATAATACTCCTGCTATATTATAATAATAATAATAATAATAATAATAATGGACCAAAACACGGAGCGTAAAAAACATGTAATAAAATTTATTTACAGACATTTACAAAAATATTTTCCCTCTTCCTGAAGTGTCCGTGGATCCACAAATAAATACCAGTTGTGACAGTGGGGGGGTAGAGGTGTGTCTGTGTTTGTGTCTCTGTGTGTGTGTGTGTATATGTGTGTGTGTGTGTCTCTCTCAAGGTGTTTGTTCTGCTGGGTTCATCACTCGTCCCATGAACAAGATGGATCCTGAAATGAAGAACAATACAAATGTTAGTGAATGTTTTTTTTTTTTTTTTTTTGTAGTTTAAATTGCTGAAAAAAACAATTTGATTTATATTTGTACTTTTAATTATTACTTTTTAAGAACAGATATGTTTGTAGAAAAATAAGCTGCGTTCAGCTTGTTGGTTAAACTTTAAAATTAGTCCTAAAGCAACACGTTTTCTCTCTGAACGACTTAAATGTGACTCCAGTCCTATTTATTTATCCTGGACCACGCTAGACAGAAAAATAATGAAAACTAAATGGGACCAATACTAAAAGATAAATAAAAGCAAATTCAACAATTAAAAAAAAAAAAACTAAGTTAAATAAAAATAGCAGCATTAGCTACACCAATCAGTAAACTTTGTTTAGGTCAAAGTCTCCATTAATGTTTACTACATGTAATGTTTATTACGTGTTAATGTCAGCGCCCCCTGCAGACTGGAGGTGGAACAGTTTGATAAATACCTGTGTTAATCTGTCGCAGCAGGAATAAAAACGGCCGGTCCGCCTTGAAAACAGGAGCTCGGGATCGTTTGAGGAGAACCATGGCTGAAACCACAACACATGATTTATTTTATCATCCCGTGCACAGGAGATTATATCCTGAACAACGCGTCTCACCTGTAGCAGCCGCTGCCTTCGTCCCGTCCTCCGTGACGTCTATTCTCACTTCGTGGAAAGCATCGGACACGTAGAGACTCTCCTTCACTGCCGGAGGAAAGGAAACGGTCAAGGTCGAGTTCAGAGTTTCAGTCAAAGCTTCATGTGTTAAAGCTGTATTCTCTCTCCTGACCACCAGGGGGCGACTCCTCTGGTTGTATAGAAGTCAAAGTTTCATGTGTTAAAGCTGCATTCTCTCTCCTGACCACCAGGGGGCGACTCCTCTGGTTGTATAGAAGTCAAAGCTTCATGTGTTAAAGCTGCATTCTCTCTCCTGACCATCAGGGGGCGACTCCTCTGGTTGTATAGAAGTCAAAGCTTCATGTGTTAAAGCTGCATTCTTTCTCCTGACCACCAGGGGGCGACTCCTCTGGTTGTATAGAAGTCTATAGAAATGACTCTACTTCTCTCTTGATTTATTCCCTCAGTAAACATTGTAAACATGAGTTTATGTCTCAATCTCTAGTTTCAAGTCTTCTTCAATACAGCATGATGTTCATTTAGTAAATTATGGTCCATTTAGAGTCAAACAGACCATAAAGCAGGGGATGCTTTAGGGGCGGGGCTACAAGGTGATTGACAGGTGATTGACCAGAGACGTATACGGCGTCTCTACGTCACTCCTCAGTCCTTATATGGTCACTTCCTGGTTGTAAAGAAACAAGATGGCTTCAAATTGTCAGTCCACAAACTACTTCTTATATTCAGTCTATGAGCCGACCGCTTTCACCCTGGACACAAACTGTTCGAGTCCCGTCCCTCTGGCAGTTGGGTGCTTCAATAAAGACCAGGACCCCCCACTGACTCGCACTCTTACATCCTCGGGACTATTTCTTAGTTGCACACCTTTTACACAACTCTTCTACACTTGACACTTTAATTACAGACTTGTTTTTCAACTGTACTCTTAATTTTTGTACATATTTTATTGTATATTTTCTATTTTTAAATGATCTTGTGTTTCTGATTCTGGATCTGTTCGCGACTCCGTGCAGGTCCGTTCAAACCGGATCTGAAGGACTAACGTTAGATGCCCGTTGGGGCACTGACCTAATATTCCGGTGAAATCCGCTGCTGTCGGGTCGAAGGCGTCGCTGATGCCCATGGCGGGGAGCACCGACCTCAGGTTGAACCTGTTCTGCATCCTGAACCTGCGAAACACAAGACAGGAAGTCGTTTGTACCTCTGAACACGAGGTTCAGCGTCTGAATATAAAACCCAGTCCCGTGTCCCGGTGCGCGAGCTGAACCTCGGGAGGAGAACGTCCATCCTGGTCCTGCGCAGGCCCGAGTCCCAGGAGGCCAGCTGGCGAGCGGTGAGCTGGGACTCCAGCGAGGACAGCGGCGTCTTCCTCTCGCTGGGCAGCACCACCTGCAGGCTCAGGGCGCGGCCCAGGTACGGCAGCTCCAGCACCGTGTAGCGCTGATCCCACGCCGTCCTGAACTGACCTGTTGGTGTGCACGGGTCCATTTAGGGTGAAAGGAGATCATTCCTGCCCTCTGCAATGAGACTGTACAATAAACCACCTCCGGCCAAATAAACCACCCAGCACCTTCGTTTGTTACGTCTCGCACCACTGTTTTGTTTTGTTTTGTTTTGTTAGTTCATTTAATTTAATTTAAATACATTATTCTTTTATATTTGTTGTATATATTGTGCATTTTTCTTATTTTTCTTATTATTATTATTCCATTAAAGTTTTGTATATATTGTTCTTTTCTTATGTAAAAATGCTGCTGTACCAAAAGAATGTTCCCCTTGTGGGATTAATAAAGTATCTATCTATCTATCTATCTATCTATCTATCTACCTACCTACCTACCTATCTATCTATCTATCTATTACTACCTACCTATCTATCTATCTATCTATCTACCTATCTACCTACCTACCTATCTATCTATCTACGTACCTACCTATCTATCTATCTACCTACCTACCTACCTACCTACCTACCTATCTACCTACCTATCTATCTACCTATCTACCTACCTACCTATCTATCTATCTATCTATCTATCTACCTATCTACCTACCTACCTACCTACCTACCTACCTATCTACCTACCTACCTATCTATCTATCTATCTATCTATCTATCTATCTATCGGAGCAGCGGTGTGTCGGAGCTGCCGCCATCTAGTGGTGAAGTTTCAGATTGCAACCAACTGAAACTTCTCCAGTGAAACGAGAGAAATACGAGAAACGAAGCCAACGGGGGAAGTTACACGAACTGCAGCTCCTCACATGTCCACTAGAGGCTCCTGAAGAGTCTGTAACGCACCTGTTTAAATTATGTTAAGGTTTAAAGGTGAGGGGGCGGGGCCTCTTTGACTGACAGGTGGGTGTGGTCTCAGGTGGCGAGCTGTCAGCTCCATCGATGGTCCTCTTTGACCATTTTAATAATAGTTCACTCATGAAAACATTATTTAAAAAAATCTACATTTGAGTAAATATTCAGCAGCCAAATCAAATAGTTTACAGGATATTCAACCTTTGTTTCTTTATAATACATTTAATACTTGACTTCTTTCTTTACGGGGTTTGTATAAAGGTAATAAAGTAGTTTATGAATATGAGATATGAGTTTCCACATAATTATAATCCCTCCTCTCTATAGTGGAGGTTAGTTTAGTCGGTTTCATGTTCGGAGTCTGTGGAGACTCGAGCTTCGACGCCAACTGCGACTTTAAACAAAGCTTTGTTGTTTGTCGTCTTTTAACCCAAGCAACGATATTTTATGAAACATAACTAAGTCGTTTCCTGTGAAGGAGGACGTTTATTTTTATAACGTGTTAATTGCTCTTTTGTAGGAAAACGCACACATTTTTCCGTAACAAATCATACAAACCGTTGTGTGAGGATACCAAAGAAAACATGTTTATTAATATTATCTTACATTTCTGTTGATAGATCCTCCTAAATGCTAAACTCTGGTCCTTCCATCATGTGACTTATGTCACCTGACCAATAGCCAGAAACACAAAGATATTAAAAACGATGTGAAACCATAAAAACATTCACATGTTTTTGACAGAAGAGAAACATGACTCAGCAGTTTCTGCGTCTCTTACCGAAGCTGACCTCGCTGGCCTGGTGCATCATGGGTACTTTGACGGCGGTCCCGTCAGACAGGATGAAGGGCAGGTTCTGAGTGCTGCTGAACAGGAACTGTTTCTGCCAGACGCCCCTGAAGGCCACCGTGTTGACCAGCGCCATCTGCAGCCGCTGGCCCCACCACGGGGCCTCGGCCTGGGCCTCGCCGGAGCCCGACAGCTCCCCGCTGCTGCTCCCTGTCTGGAGGGGCCACGGCTCCTCTGGGGGGGGCAAAGGTCAATGTTTAACTCATCTCTCAGAAGAGCTGCAGTCTCTAATTATCTAATGATGTTTCGTTTTGTTAGTTAATTTAATTTAATATTATTTAATTTTATATATTATATATTTAATATTAATATTCTATTCTATTTGTTGTATATATTGTGCATTTTGTTCTTATTTTCTTATTATTCTATTTTATTTTGTATATATTGTTCTTTTCTTATGTAAAAATGTTTCTTTAATTCTGTAAAAATGCTGCTGTTAAGAAAAAAATGTCCCTAATGTTTAACTCATCTCTCAGAAAAGCTGCAATCTCTAATTATCTAATGATGTTTCGTTTTGTTAGTTAATTTAATTTAATATTATTTTATATTATATATTTAATATTATTATTCTATTCTATTTGTTGTATATATTGTGCATTTCTTCTTATTTTCTTTATTATTATATTCTATTTTGTATATATTGTTCTTTTCTTATGTAAAAATGTTTCTTTAATTATGTAAAAATGCTGCTGTTAAGAAAGAAATGTCCCTAATGTTTAACTCATCTCTCAGAAAAGCTGCAGTCTCTAATTATCTAATGATGTTTCGTTTTGTTAGTTAATTTAATTTAATATTATTTAATATTATATATTTAATATTATTATTCTATTCTATTTGTTGTATATATTGTGCATTTTTTCTTATTTTCTTATTATTGTTCTATTCTATTATATATATATTGTTCTTTTCTTATGTAAAATCTTTTTTTTCTTATGTAAAAATGCTGCTGTTACGAAAAATCTTTCCCTTGCGGGATTAATAAAGTATCTTTCTATCTATCTATCTATTAGTGGAGCAACAGACCGTTATTGATCCCCTCTCAGTTTAACGTTAACCATCAAAGAGTAAATAAAGTTTTACTGACGATCGTTATCCTCCAATATTCAGTAAAACATGTGATCAGGACATCATGATGTTTGAAGGAGATGTTTTCACATGAATATAAAATAGATATTAGAGATAAATTATGAGCTGTTTAACTTCCTAACACTTCCTAAGCTCATTATTATACTTCAGTAACACTAAGAATGACTATAAAAATACTATCTTTTAGTTCCTTATCTTTTTAATTGTGTGTTTTATGAAGAAGAAAACACTATAAATTACTATAACAAAGTAAAAGTATAACATTTTGAATATTTGATGGTTTACTGACTGAATCTGTTATTTCCTTACGAGCTGCTTCTCCTTATTAGATCTCAACAATATTGAAAAGAGGATTAAAAGATGAAGAAACAAAGGTTTCCAGACTAAGCAGTGATACAAAAGATGATGTTTCCTCTTTACATAATCATGTTTGTAGACTTTCCTCTCATCATACTTTATTCTGTGAATATTACCTCTAATAACAAAATATGATCTGAGAACCAAACCCTTCTTGTGCTCTAAGAATTAGGAAAGTTAAAGCTGCTTTAGCTGATTTTTTCTTGGCCACTAGGGGGCAGAGAAACTCCACAAAGACGTGAGAGGAGGAAAGGAAGCATAAAGACTTCAGTCTCTCTGGGAAACCCGTCTCAGTCTCAGGTTTCGTACCGGCGTTGCGTCCCGTGTGGTTGACTTGGCTGAAGTCGGCTCGGACCAGGCCGCCGTCGGCCCACGCCGCCGCTCGCTGTGTGAAGTCGGTCAGCAGCTGCACGCCGCTCTGCACGAACAGCGTGCAGGTCTGCTGCAGCATCGTCCCCTGGCTGCTGTTGCTGGTGTCTCTGTGGGAATGCAACAGGAAGTCCTGAACCTGGACGTCTGCAGGACAGGAAGACACAGAGGACCGGTGAGACATCGTGAAAGAATAAAGCATTTTCATCTATTTTCACGTTTATTTGTTCATTTATTTCTGTGTATTTATATATGTATAAATATATATATTATTTTTTTGTTGATATATTTAAATATATATATTGAATATATATATATTTGAATACAAATCACTGGATTTAGTTTGTTATATTCTTGAATTGTTTTATTTATTTATTCTTTATAAAATAAATTCTATCCCAAAGTGATGAAATTAAATAAATGACATATAAAGTAAAATAAAAAATGTATATACAGAATTCATGCCTATGAAAATAATATATATTAAAAAATTCAAATATAAATAAATAAATGAATAAATAAATGAACAAATAAATTAAATTATTATAATAATAAATAATAATATTTTTATTTACTTATCTATTGTTAAATCTATAATTACAAGATTTTTTTATCTAATTATTCTTTTGTTTTTTCCTCTTTACATTTCAACATCCATTTTCTTATTCTTTTTCAGATGTATCCTTCTCTATGGGGCTCTTGTGACTTCATACCTCTGTCCCTTATTTTATAATAAACCTAAGAGCAACGTATTTCCTATAAGCGGTCTCTAGACGACGTGACAACAACAGAGCGACGCCAGAGAGCTGAAACGATTCGATTCATTGATTGTTGGGAAAAAAAACTGTTTGCTAATGGTTTTAAGTCAAAAGGTGCCGACTGGTTCAAACTTCAACTCTTTTCACTGTTTGTTCTCATTGTGAACTGAATATCTTTGAGTTTCGGACTGTTGTTCAACTCTTTTTCTGACATTTAATAAACAAAACAAACGATCATTAATGAAAACAACAGTTGCATCCCTTTATGGTTGTGGCGTTCGATCTCATATTAGTCTGAAATGAACGATTGGAGCCTGATGTCTTCATATCAGCCTCATTCTGTTTGGTAATGAGACTCCTCCTACCCTTCACGTTGTATCCCAGCGTGGCCTCCAGCTGAGCCAGCGTGTTGCCTCGGGCCCCGAGCTGCAGCAGACCCAGAGACAGGGACACGCTGGCCGGGGACACCATCAGGTTGGAGTTGTTCTCCGTCTCGCTGAGCGCCTGGTAGAGGCGCACGGCGAACCTGCCGTGCAGCTCGGCCATGCTGCCCTGAAGGCTGCCGTCACAGCAGCTCCCCTCCACCAGACACAGGCAGATGAAGAGGGACGCCACGGGCAGGAGACGCATGTCCTCACTGCTGCAGGACGGGGATCCACGTGTCCAGCTAGATCCTGCAGGACCAAGAGAAGGACAGTTAGTCAGACTAGATCCTGCAGGACCAAGAGAAGGACAGTTAGTCAGACTGGATCCTGCAGGACCAAGAGAAGGACAGTTAGTCAGACTAGATCCTGCAGGACCAAGAGAAGGACAGGTAGTCAGACTAGATCCTGCAGGACCAAGAGAAGGACATTTAGTCAGACTAGATCCTGCAGGACCAAGAGAAGGACAGGTAGTCAGACTAGATCCTGCAGGACCAAGAGAAGGACAGTTAGTCCGACTAGATCCTGCAGGACCAAGAGAAGGACAGTTAGTCAGACTAGATCCTGCAGGACCAAGAGAAGGACAGTTAGTCAGACTAGATCCTGCAGGACCAAGAGAAGGACAGTTAGTCAGACTAGATCCTGCAGGACCAAGAGAAGGACAGGTAGTCAGACTAGATCCTGCAGGACCAAGAGAAGGACAGTTAGTCAGACTAGATCCTGCAGGACCAAGAGAAGGACAGGTAGTCAGACTAGATCCTGCAGGACCAAGAGAAGGACAGTTAGTCAGACTAGATCCTGCAGGACCAAGAGAAGGACAGGTAGTCAGACTAGATCCTGCAGGACCAAGAGAAGGACAGTTAGTCAGACTAGATCCTGCAGGACCAAGAGAAGGACAGTTAGTCAGACTAGATCCTGCAGGACCAAGAGAAGTCTGTACTACAGTAATACTACGCTACTATAGTACTAAAGTACTGTACTATAGTACTAAAGTAGTACAAGGTCACTGTGGAGAGAATATTGCCAACCAAGCCAACGTTGTAATTAGATGATATGTCATACTGTGGTGTACAAATATCCAAAACATTAGCAGAAATATTTGCCTAATAATCATTAGAACTGTAAGTAAATACATTGCACAATTTTGAGGTACTAGATTCACTGTACTTATACTTCACTATCTCTAACTATTGCATTTAAATGTTACTTACATGTTAATGCATGAAATAGTAATAATCAGAGAAGGAAGAAGTACTCAGATATTTTACTTCAATAAAAATACTAATTCCACATTGTAAAAATACTTTGTTACAAGTAAAAGTCCTGATTTCAAAATGTTACTAAAAAGCACAAAAGTACCATCAAAATATACTTAAAATACCAAAAGTAAAAGTAAACATTCTGCAGAATACAATATATTTTATGTTTTTGTATTTTAATTATTTATTATAATTATTTTGTTTTTTGTAAAATTTCTAAAGTTCTTAAATAAATGTAGTACAGTAAAAAGTACAATATTTAGCATGAGTATAAAGTAGCAGAAAATGAAAATATTTAAGTATAAGTACCTCAAACTTGTACTTAAGTACTGTATTGGAGTAAATGTACTCAGTTACATATTATTATCCACCACTGATACAAGACAAACATAATATTAACTCACTTTTTTCTGCATAATTAGCATACATGTGTACTTCTAGTGTACTTTTACACTGTTGTACTGCTCATTTTACTTTGGTAAATGTTCAGAATACTTCTGATTGCAAACGTGTTGAAAAATATAAATATTAGTTCATTAAAATGATGAATCCAATGACTTAATGTTACTTCTGTGTCAGGTGACATACATGTGATGATGTCTCAGTGTGTCCTACCTGTGGACAGGTGAGGTGTCTCCAGCTGTTCCCTCAGACTGACACCAGGCATCCAGCCTGTCTGTCCCTGGTCTCTGGTCTCTGGTCTCTGGTCTCTGGTCTCTGGGCCGGTCCTCTCTCTGACCCAGGCTGCAGGTCTCTGGTCTCTGGTCCGGTCCTCTCTCTGTCCCCAGAATCTGGTCTCTGGTCTCTGGTCCGGTTCTCTCTCTGTCTCCAGAATCTGGTCTCTGGTCTCTGGGCTGGTCCTCTCTCTGTTTCCAGAATCTGGTCTCTGGTCTCTGGTCCGGTTCTCTCTCTGTCTCCAGAATCTGGTCTCTGGTCTCTGGGCTGGTCCTCTCTCTGTTTCCAGAATCTGGTCTCTGGTCTCTGGTCCGGTTCTCTCTCTGTCTCCAGAATCTGGTCTCTGGTCTCTGGTCCGGTCCTCTGTCTGTCCCCAGAATCTGGTCTCTGGTCTCTGGGCCGGTCCTCTGTCTGTCTCCAGAATCTGGTCTCTGGTCTCTGGGCTGGTCCTCTGTCTGTTTCCAGAATCTGGACTCTGGTCTCTGGTCTGGTCCTCTATCTGTCCCCGGAATCTGGTCTCTGGTCTCTGGTCTCTGATCCGGTCCTCTCTCTGTCCCCGGCTGCAGGTCTCTGGTCCGGTTCTCTGTCTGTCCCCAGAATCTGGTCTCTGGTCTCTGGTCTCTGGTCCGGTCCTCTCTCTGTCCCCAGAATCTGGTCTCTGGTCTCTGGTCTCTGGTCTCTGGTCCGGTCCTCTCTCTGTCCCCAGAATCTGGTCTCTGGTCTCTGGTGTCTAGTCTGGTCCTCTCTCTGTCCCTGGCTGCAGTTTCTCTGGTCCGGTTCTCTGTCTGTCCCCAGAATCTGGTCTCTGGTCTCTGGACTCTGGTCTCTGGACTCTGGTCTCTGGTCTCTGGTCCGGTCCTCTCTCTGCCCCCGGCTGCAGGTCTCTGGTCCGGTCCTCCGGTCGTGTCTCTCTGAGCCGGTCTCTAGTCATAAGACCGTGTTTAAAGGGGACCGCTCCGCGCCGTGTTCGCGGTCTCCGTCGGCGATGTCCGTACCACTCGTCCGGGATTCCTGCCTCCCTCCTCGGGGCTATAAGAGCCAGGCGGAGGGAGGCAGGTCACCGACCAGCAAATCCCAAACCGGGACGCACACGCGCTCACAAGCATGCGAGTTAACTGCGTTTTAATTCATGAGAAACTGGAAGTTATTCATAAGTTACAGAAGAAACATATTCATGTGTTTTCTGTCTCACTTATTCTACAGAGATATTTTATTTATAACCTGGATAGAAACAAAATCAACCTGAATGATGGATCTATAGGTATATACTTATAGATATATCACATATAAATATCATATAAATATGTAATATAGATATAGATATCTTATATATATCATATAGAATATATATATATAGATTAATATCAGATATAGATATATAGAAATAGATAGAGTTCATTTACATATAGATATAGAGAGGTATTATAGATATAACTAGATGTCATATAGATAGAGTTCATATAGATAGATATCATATATATATATATCTATATTATATAAATATATATCATATTAGATATAATTTATGATATAAATATATATCTCTGTTTGTGTCTTTGTCTCTCTCTGTCTCTCTCATGTTGATTCCTTCATGAACACTTTCCATGAGTCAGCATTACTTTGTCTGAGGGAATTACCCACAGTTCATAGCGTTAGACAGGTCTAGAAGCCCAGAGGTGTAAACAAAGAGGACCTGAGTTCAGCCCGGACTAATAAATTACACATTAAGGATTAAAGATGGATCATAAAAACACATGAAAGCAGAAATTATATCACATTTGGTTTAATTATCGAACATTTGTTTTTCTTATTGAAGCTGTTTTGACCAAAACGAGTAAAGAGTAAACCATTTACCAGCAGACTGAGGGTCACCTGACCATATATCTACACACCTGCTTCCTCCTCCCCTGCATCTCATTGGCTGATCAGTCACTCAGGCGACGTCCACACTACTGCGGAGGTTTAGTTTAGTTTAGTTCGAGTGTCCAGCGGCGTTATCAAACCTACGGGGCGGACGTCTGAAGTCACGGTTTGCAGCTTTGAGGAGAACGATGGACACGAAACGGACTTTCCTTTTCTTATTAATGATTATTTTATGAAGTTCACGCAGAAACTGTAAAAGAACACAAGCATAAATGCTCTCCAGTACGACAGAGACTTCAGACAACAGCAGAGCTAGGAGAGAGGAGAGACAACGAGGACACAAGTGAGGGAGCGAGTGAGAGACGTGTGACGATCACAAGTATTAATCCATAATCTAATAAACTTTGATTTATAAGTGTTCATTTTAAATTAAAGCCCTGCAGCCTTGTAAAGGAGTTCCACTAAATTTGTCTTTTTGAGTTTATAGAGGAAGATCTAAAGTATCAAGCCTTTTATTATTAAAGAGTACCATAATACTCTGTTGTATTTTCTGTAACCAAGCAACCAATCTACTTCCTGTTTACACCGACACCCGCTTTCCCAGTGTACGTGAACAGTCATGTGATATTCGTTTTCAGGCGTGTTAGTGTGGACGGAGATCGTTTAGTGTGGATGTAGCCTCAGACAGGTCCACTTCCTGTGGTCCACTTCCTGTGATCCACTTCCTACGATCCACTTCCTGTGATCCACTTCCTATGGTTCACTTCCTGTGATCCACTTCCTACGATCCACTTCCTGTGATCCACTTCCTATGGTCCACTTCCTGGGATCCACTTCCTACGATCCACTTCCTGGGATCCACTTCCTGTGATCCACTTCCTATGGTCCACTTCGTGTGATCCACTTCCTGTGATCCACTTCCTACGATCCACTTCCTGGGATCCACTTCCCGTGGTCCACTTCCTAAGGTCCACTTCCTAGGATCCAGTTCTCGTGGTCCACTTCCTATGGTCCACTTCCTGGGATCCACTTCCCGTGGTCCACTTCCTATGGTCCACTTCCTGGGATCCACTTCCTGTGATCCACTTTCTATCGTCCACTTCCTGTGATCCACTTCCTACGATCCACTTCCTGGGATCCACTTCCCGTGGTCCACTTCCTATGGTCCACTTCCTGGGATCCACTTCCCGTGGTCCACTTCCTATGGTCCACTTCCTTGGATCCACTTCCCGTGGTCCACTTCCTATGGTCCACTTCCTGGGATCCACTTCCCGTGGTCCACTTCCTATGGTCCACTTCCTTGGATCCACTTCCCGTGGTCCACTTCCTATGGTCCACTTCCTGGGATCCACTTCCCGTGGTTCACTTCCTGTGGTCCCTCGCCCGGTTGTCGTCATCGCTGCTTCTCTCTGATTGTAAACTCATTCTTGCAATAAATCGGTGAATGTAATTACGTTTTAAAGCTTCATTGATGAACCGCCATCATCCAGTCTTAATGTTATTTTAATGCAATTATTTCCGGGAACTTTTTTTTATCACTTTAATTCACTTTTCACTTTTGAGTTCTCACAGATTGCGTATGAATCCTGCTTCAGCCTTTAAGATGATTACGGTCACCGGCTGCACAACAGCCAATCAATTCTACGAAATAAAATAAAATGAGGAATTGTCTGCGTCTAATGATGGAATGTCCTGTGTTTCCTCTAAAATCCCTCAACGTCCCTCTTAATTGGGAACACGACAGTCAGCAAAATAAATTGCTGGCATTTTTTTCCCATGAAGGGGAGAAGATGGTTGGAAGCCGTCAGGTATTTGGAGGCTTTGTCTAACGGGGGATTCCAGCCATTACTGGACTCGACTAATGAGTGAAGCCGCGGCTCGGCTTCATTAAACGGACTCAACACATTCTTTAAAACCCGACTCTCCACGCAGGAATTTAGATTTTTTTTTTTTTTTAAGGACGGGGATGGAGCAGATGAGACGTCACGGTAACTGACCAAAGACAATCGGTACCATAAACGACAGCTTTCATCTTGGCTCGGCGGCGAGGCCTCTGGAGAATCACTCTGTGGGCGGTTCATGTTTGTGAAGAAGAAATAAAGAAGAAATAAAGAAGAAATAAAGAAGAAATAAAGAAGAGATAAAGAAAAAAAAGAAGAAATAAAGAAGAAATAATGAAGAAATAAAGAAAGAATAAAGAAGAAATAATGAAGAAATAATGAAGAAATAAAGAAGAAATAAAGAAAAAATAAAGAAGAAATAATGAAGAAATAATGAAGAAATAATGAAGAAATAAAGAAGAAATAAAGAAGAAATAATGAAGAAATAATGAAGAAAAAGAAGAGATAAAGAAGAAATAATGAAGAAATAATGAAGAAATAATGAAGAAATAATGAAGAAAAAATGAAGAAATAATGAAGAAATAAAGAAGAAATAAAGAAGAAATAATGAAGAAATAAAGAAGAAATAAAGAAGAAATAAAGAAGAAATAATGAAGAGATAAAGAAGAAATAATGAAGAAATAATGAAGAAATATATTATATATTAATAAATTATATAGAGAATGAATGAATGAGTGAAGTGCCCTGAGCAGTGGTACTAATACCGTGCATGCTCACGTGCACGGTATTAGTACCACTGCTCATGTTCAGTGATGAGTCTCTGTGTGACTCTGCGACGCCTCCACCTCTCTCCACACGGCAGCAACTTAATCCCTCACCAACGGAGACTGACCCCAGGCTCTCCACCACCCCCACCCAACCCCCAACACCCAACACCTGACCTTTGACCCTGCAGGGGAAATGATGATGAACGGAGGAGGAGGAGGAGGAGGAGATGATAAAGAAGAAGAAGAAGGAGGAGAAGGAGATGATGAAGAAGAAGGAGAAGAAAAAGAAAAAGAAGAAGGAGATGACGAAGAAGAAGAAGAAGAAGAAGGAGAAGAAGATGATGATGAAGAAGGAGAAGAAGAAGGAGAAGAAGATGATGGTGAAGAAGGAGAAGAAGAAGAAGATGAAGAAGGAGAAGAAGGAGAAGAAGAAGGAGAAGAAGATGATGATGAAGAAGGAGGAGAAGAAGGAGAAGAAGATGATGATGAAGAAGGAGGAGAAGAAGGAGAAGAAGAAGATGATGAAGAAGGAGAAGAAGAAGGAGAAGAAGGAGGAGAAGGAGGAGAAGAAGAAGGAGGAGAAGAAGGAGAAGAAGAAGGAGAAGAAGATGATGGTGAAGAAGGAGAAGAAGAAGGAGAAGAAGATGATGATGAAGAAGGAGAAGAAGGAGGAGAAGAAGATGATGAAGAAGGAGAAGAAGAAGAAGAAGAAGAAGGAGGAGAAGAAGGAGAAGAAGATGATGATGAAGAAGGAGGAGAAGGAGATGATGAAGAAGAAGGAGAAGAAAAAGAAAAAGAAGAAGGAGATGACGAAGAAGAAGAAGAAGAAGAAGGAGAAGAAGATGATGATGAAGAAGGAGAAGAAGAAGGAGAAGAAGATGATGGTGAAGAAGGAGAAGAAGAAGAAGATGAAGAAGGAGAAGAAGGAGAAGAAGAAGGAGAAGAAGATGATGATGAAGAAGGAGGAGAAGAAGGAGAAGAAGATGATGATGAAGAAGGAGGAGAAGAAGGAGAAGAAGAAGATGATGAAGAAGGAGAAGAAGAAGGAGAAGAAGGAGGAGAAGGAGGAGAAGAAGAAGGAGGAGAAGAAGGAGAAGAAGAAGGAGAAGAAGATGATGGTGAAGAAGGAGAAGAAGAAGGAGAAGAAGATGATGATGAAGAAGGAGGAGAAGGAGGAGAAGAAGATGATGAAGAAGGAGAAGAAGAAGAAGAAGAAGAAGAAGAAGAAGAAGAAGAAGAAGAAGAAGAAGAAGAAGAAGAAGAAGAAGAACAACAACAGCAACAGCAACAGCAACAGCAACAACAGACTGCAACACTGGTCTTTAGCCTGGCAGATTGCTACTGAAGCAGTTCTTTAACCAGCACTGGCCCTTTAAGAGGAGGGCGGAGGGGTCAGCGGCCAATGAAAACACCCAATAACATAGAGTTTAAAAAACAGGTGTGAATCACAGAGCCTAAATGGGAGCCTCCTAAATGAGCAAAGAAAGAGTTAATGTGAAGGGAGAGATTATCTGTGGACAGACAGACAGACAGACAGACAGACACTCACTCACTCACTGGGGGAGATAATGCTCCAGGAGAGTGATAATGAAGGTGAGGATGAGGTGTGATGGCGTAGTATAAAGATAAATAAAACCAACCAAAGTGTTGTTGAGTTATTGTGAAGTAACGTTAGTGATGTTGCAAATAGCGAAAAAGCACAACCTTTTTTTTAAAAATGAATGAATTACACTATATTAGAATAAATATATTTTTAAATATACAGAATTAATTTATAAAAGAAATATATTTTTGAAAACATATTAATAAATATATACAGAAATAAATGAACAAATAAATGTGGACATAAATGAAAATGCTTATAATTATAATTTTATATTTTATTATCTGGCTTTTTATTTTTACATTGATTTATTTTATTTCTTCCTCTTTACATTTTCTTTTTATTTACTAATGTATTATTTTATATAAATTTTTATTTTATTTTTAAATTATTATATTTTTATTTTTATAAATATAAATGATTCAAAGTTACGTTGTTTTCGCTCTAACTTTAAGCACAACCATGAGGTTTTTACTAAACACGACTACGTGTCTGAACACATGATCTCTCAGAAGAAGAAGAGCAACAACAACAACAACAACAACAACAACAACAAGTAGAAAAACAAGAAAACAGAAGAATATCAGACGATGAAGATCAAACCAGAAGAAAAGCTGCTGGTTGTAAAATATCTCAGTAACAAAGTTCACTTGGCAGCTGAAGTTAAAACAGTGTTGAGATGCACAGCCGTGATTGGCTGGTCGTTGTGCCCTACTTCCCCTCCGGGCTCCTGGACCAGGAGGGGGGGATTAGGGCCGGGCCAGGCTGCAACAGAGCCAGAGCGATCTGCCAGGTACGCCACGGAGGATTAAAGCCACTAGAGCTGGCGCTGAGAGAGGGGCGACGTGAGGGGGACGAGTCCTCACCTCGCTCCAGCTCGGCCCCGGAGGACCATGGGAAAAAACATGTTCACATGGCTGCTTTAAAAAAAAAAAAAAAAAACACACACACACAGGAATACCTTTAAATAATACCCTTAAATATGAATGTCCTTAAATGTTTGAGAAACACCTTGAATGTTGTTCCCGTTAGACTTTATTCCATATAACAGACTTTATTTCATATAACTCGTATCATTATATTTGATAAGTATTTTTCATTTAAACGATTAAAAATACAGCTGAAGGGTGAATTCATGAATGTTTCAAGTTTCCAGGTTATTCACGTCTTATGCTATCAGATAACCCAAACATTCAGAGTTGTGGCTCTAATTGGATTTTGTTATGTTTTACTTCAAATATTAATCTAAATATTTGTTTGTTTATTTTGAAGCTTGATCTTTTCACGTTTATCTATTTATTATCTTTCTACTGGAAGTTTCCTTCACTCTCAGCTGCAGAACTTAGATTTAAAGGAACACTTTTCTACAAAAGGTCAGCCAGCGTATCGCAGGGAGCCTCCCCTTCGTACACATGTTGGTTATGAATGGCCAACAATAACCTGTATTGGAGGACATTGTGTTTGATAAGCATTCTCTGTTATTATAAATATAACATATTTACAAAACATATATTTAATTTAGTTCATTATTATTATTATTATTATTATTTTATTATTTTTTTTTATATAAACTTAAACTTAAACAGTTGAAGTTTTTATTGAGTTTTCTGAACAAAATTATTATTTTTTAGTTATTAGTTATGCACAAGTCCAAACTATTAAGTATGGAGAAATTAAAAACATAACATATGTTAAACAATATTTTTAGGTATAGAATTATATACATATATATTATATTATATAATAATAATAATAATAAAAAAGTAAACTTTTAAGTTTGAATAATTGTATTTTTAATAATAACTCTGACGTCAATATTTGGATGTAATCAGTTTCTTATTGGGTTTTAAGTCTCAGTATCAGTCGTCACTAAAACATGAATGTTTTTCTAGAATTCAAAGTAGCACAGGGAGAATATCTGATCACAGATCATTTTAATGTTTAATAATAATAATAATAATAATAATAATATTAATAATAATGACTCAGTTTGGTGTTCTGTATAATCAGCATGTCAGCTAGTTTTATTCATCACACATTGATTATATTTATATTTCAGTGTACATTTCTTTCCGTTAGTCTCTGGATCTTTAACTGATCTGTTCTCCAGACTTCCTCACGTGGAAACACGTCTCTGTGTTGATTGGTTGGTGATGACATCGCCACTCTGCAGGGCTGCGAGGAGGAGACGTCGTCACGGCAACCGGTCCGGTTTTCCCTCCTCAGAGGAGACTCTCCCTAAAATCTTTATTCAGCTCTTTAATGAGAGTAAAAGTTATTTTATGAATGTGTTCACGTCAAAGTTCACCACCAGAGGGCAGCATCGTGCCGCATTTAAAGACCTCAGTCTGAATAAAAACATCATTACAATAATATTTAAGTCGTGTTAAATCATGGAGATAACCCTGCTGTTGTATTGGATTTATTTTTGTAATTTTTTATTTCTGTTTTTTATTTTTTATTCCCTTTTATTCTCTTTATTTGATTTGATTATGATCCGGGCTCAACTTAAGGCAAAAGTATATCTTTAATTTGAGACGTGTAAAGAGGCCTTGCTTGTTTCTACTTGTTAATAACATAAATAAATAAATAAACAATCATCAATAAATAAACAATAAAGCATCTTTATTTAGTGGCACTTTAAAAACGCAACAACATGTTTGACCACATTCTGTTTATTAGTCTGTAGTTTTATGGGCTTGATGTATTTCTGATTTTTTCATTTGAATGTAATTATTATTAGTTTGTTCAACTGCTTGTATTTTTAAAAAGATAATAAATTAATTGACCCCCAGATCACCGCTAACTGAAGGTCCGCCTCCTGGTGACGACGAGGACGAAACAAAAGTCTTTTACAAACTATGGAAACGATCAGATGAAACTACAGATTATAAAATAACAGTTTAATCTTGACGTCACTGCTGTTTCTTAATCTAGATGATGTTGATTATATGTTTCGTTATAATTTTTTAGTAGAGATACATCAATGAATCTGTTCTCTATGTCAATAAAGTTTATTATATTCTCATCGTATAATAATCATAACTACTCGGATGGACCCTTTAAAATGGCCGACGTGATGAGGGAACCGTTTATTGAGTCTCTTGAGTGATCGTGTGATCATGTGACCATGTGACCATGTGATCATGTGATCGTGTGATCATGTGACTGTTTGATCGTGTGATCATGTGATCGTTTGATCATGTGATCATGTGATCGTGTGACTGTTTGATCATGTGATCGTTTGATCATGTGACTGTTTGATCATGTGATCGTTTGATCATGTGATCGTTTGATCATGTGATCGGTCCTTCACACCTTGAACCTACTTGCAGCAAAGAGGAAGCAGACTGAGTCCTCAACAACACATCAGATGTAGAACTCCTCCTCGTCCTCCTCTTCCTCTTCCTCCTCTTCCTCCTCCTCCCCCTCCTCCTCCTCCTCCCCCTCCCCCTCCTCCTCCTCTTCCTCCCCCACTGCAGCGCTGATGACGCTGCAGCTGTCCGACTGGTTGGTGGAGCCGTCGCTGAGAGACGGAACGGCGATCACACCGAGGACCCGCGACCCGAACAAGGTGCAGGCCGAGCCGTTTGGGATGCGGCCCAGCGTGGCGGCCCGGTCGGCGTCGGGAGACGGAGGCGGGCCGACGTGTTCGGGCGGCGCCGACAGCGGCCGAGAGGAAGTCTGTGGCAGGCTGGATTTGATGTAGGCGGAGACCACGCTGAGGTCCACGCTGCCAGCCGGACTCACCTTGTCCCCCGTGTCCACGTCCGTCTCCTCCGCCCCGACCAGAGCGTCCAGGTTGAGACGGAAGGGCGGGACGAGGGTCGAGCGGCGGGGGAGGGAGTGGCTCCTGTGATGGGGGCCGGGGGCGGAGCCCGGGTCGGGCAGAGAGAAGAGGGAGCCCGACCTGTGGCCCCTCCACTGGGGCCTCCAGGTGGCCCACTGGTCCTGCTGGTCCTGCTGGTCCTGCTGGTCCTCGTGGTCCACAGGGTGCTGGACCCTGGGACGGGACGTGGACCGGTGGTGGTGCCGGCGGTTCCTGTAGGAGGCGGCGCTGCGGAGGAAGGTGGACGGAGCCGAGGACGACTCAGAAGACGACATGAAGGCGGGGGACCCTCGGACCTGAGCGGGACGGAGAGACAGACTATCAGGATACGAAGGACATCACCTAGGAGACGTTTCACTGACGAACACCGAATTACAGTTTCAATTTTAAATCTAATTTGTTCTAATAAAAACACATTATTAATAATAAATGATCAAAGTCAAGGTGACTGGTCTCAGTAAGAAACCTCGTGGCCACAATGCTGATTTTATTCCCCCTGAATGTGACACACTGTTCCTTTAAATATCACATTCAAGAACTCCTCACGCCCTTCAGGCAGCAAAGAGAAGGAGGAAGGGAACGAGGGTTTATAAAAAGGCCCCAGGCCTCCTCTCCTCAGCAGCTGGAGGATTCATCAGCGTGCAGAGGAGCCTCATGTGTGTCACACCTCCTCTTGAGTATCTCCAAACACAGAGAGCTCTCCAGCTGCAGGAGACTCCTCGTCCTCTCCACCAGTCCAAGCCGAGGCAGTAAGTTTCCAGACTGCAGCCTCGAGGCGTCGCGTCCGAGAGGAGCTCGTCGGGACGGAGCGACGTTTGCAGATTTCCAGATGTTTGGGTTCAAAAACAATAAATATCACAGCGAACGAGAGCTGAACTGTGAGTTACCTCGTCCTCCAGACATACCGAACACAGAGCAGGAAAAGCCTCTTTTCATCATGACGGGCTGAACTGAAATATTTAGACAGTAAATGTAACTTCAGATTCATTATCCTGAATTTAAGAGGAAATGTAAGCAGAAAACCTATCTTTGATAAAAAGTGACTTCATGTCAAAAAAAGAGCATTAAAAGTTCAGACCAGAGAGTCTCTATTCAGTGGAGTTAGTTAAAGACACAGCTCGTTAGCAGACAGCTCGTTAGCAGACAGCTCGTTAAGCAAACAGCTCGTTAGCAGACAGCTCGTTAAGCAAACAGCTCGTTAGCAGACAGTTAGTTAAGTTTACATTTATTGCTAAATTATCAAGTTTGTTTACTTTGTTTGTTTTATTGGTTGTTGTTCTATCCGGGATGTTGTGGTAGATCAGCTGTTCAATCAAGGGAAGTGTGAAGAGGTTTGTCTCATTATGTTTTCTTATCAGTGAAGTGTAAAGTGAAGTCAAAGCTTCATGTGTTAAAGCTGCATTCTCTCTCCTGACCACCAGGGGGCGACTCCTCTGGTTGTATAGAAGTCAAAGCTTCATGTGTTAAAGCTGCATTCTCTCTCCTGACCACCAGGGGGCGACTCCTCTGGTTGTATAGAAGTCAAAGCTTCATGTGTTAAAGCTGCATTCTCTCTCCTGACCACCAGGGGGCGACTCCTCTGGTTGTATAGAAGTCTATAGAAAATGACTCTACTTCTCTCTTGATTTATTCCCTCAGTAAACATTGTAAACATGAGTTTATGTCTCAATCTCTAGTTTCAAGTCTTCTTCAATACAGCATGATGTTCATTTAGTAAATTATGGTCCATTTAGAGCCAAACAGACCATAAAGCAGGGGATGCTTTAGGGCGGGGCTACAAGGTGATTGACAGGTCTCTACGTCACTCATCCTCAGTCCAGATATGGTCACTTCCTGTTTACTGGTTATAAAAAAACAAGATGGCGACTGGGGGCTTCAAAGCTTCCACAAACCGATGAGTGACGTCACCATGACGACTACGTCCATAAACAAAAAAGCTCGAACGCTTTGGAAAAAGTGTTTTTGTAGGAAAACAAACCTTTAACCTTTCCGTGCAGTATTATTTTAGTTCTTATCATTGTAACTATATTTTATACATTTAGTTTGGTTACTTATCATGTTGTTATATGAAAATATTGCAAATCTGCTGCGTAAGTTCTTCATTTGGGAGTCTGATCTCGTTCACGGAGAAGTTTAACCACAGGAGCAACATGACCGCGGCTGGAAAAAAGGAGGGAAATGAAAGTTATTTAAAGGGACGATCGTCATGGAGGCCTTTCACATGAATCAGGAAATGAACGGCTGCTGCTGTTAACGGGTTTAATAGTTTAATAGTCCAATATATAAGAATAAGAGCAATAACTGGAACATGTAAACATGGTCCGTGTGAGTGAGACAGACGTGAACAAAGCCTGTGTGTGTGTGTGTGTGTGTGTGTGTGTGTGTGTGTGTGTGTGTGTGTGTGTGTTGTTGTTATTTCTTCTGGGTGAAAGCTTGTCACGACAGGATCGGTCCAGTTCTCCGTGAGGACAACATGCTGCACTGCTGGCGAGGCGGCGCAGCAGGGGTTGCTGGGTAATGAGGCTGTTGACATGGCGATGATGAGACCCCTTTACTCTTGTGTTGGGATGAGCCGGGTCAGTCGGAGATCAGTAATCCTCAACTACACTCTGCTGCAGACGCAAGAAGATTTGTGATTTAACGTTGAGAAACATCAATTTTAATTATATATAATAAATATATTATTTATATTATTTATTATTCCCTCGCTTTAGTTGCTAAAATGTGAGGATTTGCTGCGGTATTTTTATAAAAAAAAAGTGTGATAGTTAACTGAATATGAAACGTGGTCTTTGTGCTACGCTAAGCTAATGTTTCCCTCTGTTTCCAGTCTTTGTGCTAAGCTAAGCTAATGTTTCCCTCTGTTTCCAGTCTTTGTGCTAAGCTAAGCTAACAGCCGCTGGCTTCATATTCAGACTCATTTTATGGACCTTTTCAGTGGTGTGGTGGCTCGTCCGTGTGTCCTGACGCCTCACAGCCTCTGACTCCAGGCCAGGTGGCGGCTTAGCATCATGCATATGGTCCATTGTCACACCAGATTAGCTCATTGTTTCCCTCGGTGCCGTTCCAATCCCAGTAATGGACTGCAGTTTAATCGGCTTGAACTTTCAGAACTACTTATCTGCCTGGACACACGTCCCCTCTGAAAGTGATAGCCTCCAAACAAGGACCACGTTGTGTGTGTGTGTGTGTGTGTGTGTGTGAGATCATTGTGAATCAGTTTAATGTGTTCATGTGACCTTTTTACAGTCTGGATGAAGGATGGATGATGATGATGATGATGATGATGATGATGATGATGATGATGCTTTGTCTGCAGGACCCGGTTGACCTCTGAACCCTCTTTCTTTCTGTCGTCCCTTTCCTCTCTGCCTTTCTTCTTCTGCACTCGAGACGATTTTCAGTTTGTCAACATGAGTTTTATACAATAACATAAAGTTCTCACTTGGTTCATCTCCATTTCTAACACTTTGATGGTCAAACTGTGCGATTAATCAGCGGTTCACGTGACTCCGAGGTCATTTTTGTTTTCCCAAATGCTCCTAAACTGCTGATTTGAGGTTCTTTTTGGGGGCTATAAGGCTGAAGTGTTGGTTCCCTCTGAAATGTTTACATCAACGCTTCGTCAGGTGAGTGGCACGACTCTCGTAATGCAGGAATCAGGACTCCGTAGATATCGCAGCTTCTTCAATTCTTATCGTGATGAATCCCGACATCCCTAATCGCAAAATGAATAGTTGAATAGTAATTTCGCGATGCAATGCTTCGCCCCGCCTCTCCTCTGTCAACCACCAGAGGGCGCTCTCACCTGCAGCAGGATCTTGTTTCCATCGTAGTCCTCCGTCTGCCAGCGGACCTCGCTGATCGGGCAGCACGGGCGAGGAAGCAGCGGCACCAGCGTCCCGACGTCTCGCACCCTCACCTCCATCACCGCCGACTCCAGCACCCCGGGGCTCTGGCCTCGCGGGAGCCTCTTGAAGGACAACTGGATCTCCATCTCCGGGTTGGAGTACACCACGAAGAAGCAGAAGTCCTCCTTCTTCTGCGCCAGCCTGCGCTGCAGCAGCAGCTTGTACAGCCGCACCATGTCCGCGTAATTCTCGTGTCGGCAATAAACGGTGAACCGCACGATTTCCTTCCCGTAGTGGACCCGCCGCACGGCCCAGAGCGGCGTGCCGGCGGACAGGGTGAAGAAGTCCTGACTGCACGGCGACAGCGGTAGCATCCGGCGGCCGTTGCTGACTTGCTCGGTGTGGTGGTAGCGCCACGGCGGCCTCTGCAGAGCGCGGTGCAGCATCAGTATCTGCTCCTCGCCGCCGTGCGCCTCCTGGAGGAAGACGATGACGGCCAGGGCCGGCTGGCAGGCGGCGACCGGGCCGCCGTTTTGATGGCGCTTGGGCCGGAAGACGGCGGCCCGCTCCGAGACCCGGAAGAGCTGCAGCTCGGGGTGGACCCACGCCAGCACGCCGTCGGCGGCGCGCTGCAGGAACTTGCCCTGGCCGGGGTCGGCGATGAGGTGGACGCAGACGAGGAAGGGATCCTGGAGCTCGATCATGGATAAGTCACCTCCACGCACAACAACATCAAGACCAGACGAGGGAGACAAAAAGAAGACGAAATCAAACTATTATCAGCTTGTTGGAATGAAAAACAACAAACTCAAGGAGGGATTATAACTATCTGTAAACTCACATCTCATATTCATAAACTACTTTATTACCTTTATACAAACCGTGTAAAGAAAGAAGTCAAGTATTAAATGTATTATAAAGAAACAAAGGTTGAATATCCTGTAAAATATTTAGATTTTTAAGACTTCCTGTTTCTAAAACATCTAAAAACTAACAGTTTGTTAAATCCTCAGACGTATAAATCGTGTTTTTTTTTTTATCAGTCAAATATTTGTCACAGTCACGTGATCTCAGGAGCCAAGTTATAACAATTCAGAGGCCTCGGCCCTTTGCAGAACCTTCACGCCCGACGTGATTACGTCATTCTCCGAGTGTAAACCACGCTCAACTCCCATGTTTACCTTTCTCCCCTCCCCTCCCTCCTGCAGGCCCGTGTGGAGCGGCGCTCCATTAGGAGGTCATTACTGAAGCCCAGAGGAATGTTTCTGAGCGGTGCATTCAGGTGTATCCTCCCCGTGAGCCCCGGACCACCACAGCTGAGAGGTTCCCGAACTACGCTCGTATTTAGTGTTTCCATTCCTGCGTGTACTCTCTCAGCGTATATCTCCTCATCTCGTGTTCCTGCGGTCCTTATCGGACCTCCTCGGGGGACTCGTCCCATTTCGTTGGAGCTTCGAGGGCCGTTTGGGAAACAAACAGTCTTCTTGTCCCGCAAACCAGCGTTTTGGCCGAAGCCAGAATCCCTCCATTAGGCCGAGAGGCCGAACAGGGACCGCCTCAGTCCCGTGAGCCACGCTGGCCTTTTGCAGAGAGGAGCGTTTCTCCTGGACCAGAGAGGTGACATTTTATAAATGTTCAGATCAGGTTACGAGGAAACGCTGGTGGCCGTCAGAGGAGAACCACACTCGGGACACAGTTCACACTTAGATAGATATTTAAGTTTCATGTGCAAATTTCTTAGTTTTGCAAAGTAATATTTAGTTTTTGGGTGTAAAATAAATCTCTAAAAAGTAGTTTCTTCATTACGTTTCATTATTAAAACTTGTTTCACCAAAAAACTGATTTCAACATGGGTCACAAACGTTCTCCTTTTACAGCTAAAAGCAACTAAAATATGTTTCTGAAAGTATTTTAGGTGAGAAATGAGCCACGAAACACAGAATATTGATTAATATTTGCCTATTTTGACTGTTTTTGAGTTTTTATTCACTTGGATGGACTTTGTTCAGACGCGTAGAATCACACGTCAACTCGTTTCCATCCGTAGAAAATAAAAAGGATCCGTCAGACTGCTCTCATAAACATGTTGGACTCAGACAGAAATCCTCTTCGAAGACCGCAGTTCTTTATTTCTGGACTGTTTTTAAAGAAAATGTTGAACTTTCCACATTTCCAGACCTTTGAGAGTCTACAGGGTTTTTATTGGTGGAAGTTAACCAGCTCCTCTGGTTCAAGACAACTAGAACCACAGCAATAGAAAAGAAGGAGGAATCTCTCTTATTGGTAATAGATAGATAATAAATTACAATATGGAAGATCAGGATGCGTTTTGCTGCGTAAGACAACAGGAAATAAGTTGTTATTCACAACTTCTGTTACTTTAAATCGTTACAAACTAAACCTGAATACATTCAATAAGGTGATTAAATATCAGGCACGTTTGATTAAAATGCCATTAAAAACTAAACATGAACACAAAGTGTCCTCGTGTAGCTGAAGAGATTAAAACAGCAGGATCAAGAACACACACACACACACACACACACACACACACACACACACACACACACCTGATCCCATTAGAATCAGTGTCTGTCTCCCTGACATGGAGCTGCATCAGGGCACCAAACACGGGGATGATGAGGATCTTTAAGGTGTTTACTTTACAGCACGTTGTTCTCACCGTGAAGAAACAGATCAACATCTCAGTGTGTTGTTCTGACTACGTTCACGTGCACATTAATATTCCTCTACCATTCTGAATATGACAAGAATCAGAATATGGCTCATGTAGTTCTTCTAGTAAATGGAAAATGTAGAGACGTTCTCATGTGTGATATGTGTCTGTCCTCCAGCTTCTAGCATCATTCTCTGGACATGTTTACAGCTCATTCACTAGATGAGTCTCTTTCCTGTTTACCAGCAGCTCTGTGCGTTGAACACAAAGCAACGAGCCAACAGTTAGTAGAGCTGGAGTAGAGATGCATGTCCAGAAGAGAGGAAGGAGAATCATCATGAAGGACTTGATGTCAACATATTATATATAATTCTATATATATATAAATAATATGTTATATAATATATATAACGCTGAGAAAAACATCTTTTAGCTCCTGATGTTACACTTTGACATATTTAGACGTGATGAACGACGTGAGGACGTCGACCCGTCAGACACAGAAGAGAACCACGTCACCGTGGTAACCACTGAGGATGAGGAGGACGAGGAAGAGACATGAGGTCGTTTTACGTTAATCTGAGAATGAACGGCTGCACGGAAACGGGAATATTAATCCTCATTAGCCATGGAAACAGATTAGTAGGAATAAGGGAGTAAAACAGAATATTTGGTGCTTGTAAACGTAGCGGGAGACGATCATAAAAAGATCCAAAGTTCTTGTGAGTCTGTCGGTGAAATGTGAGATTAAAGAAGATTGATTCAGGATCGAGGCCACAGACGCACCGAGGAACGCTCTCCTGTTTATTTCTGTCTGATCGCATTAGAATCAGTATTTAGTATCTGAAACACGCGGGCCGACATTTAACTAAAATGATGAGCGGATCAAAAGCAAACGTCCAACGCATCCGAACTTTATTTATCTTCTTTAAAAGCACTTCCTGCTCGTTTACGGGTGAATTAGTGCCTTTCAGCCTCCTCTTAACTTGCGTGTTTTATTTAATTAAATTATTATTATTATTTTATTTTATTACTATGTAATACATGAACCAGGAAGTAAACCGCGGTTTGGAGAGGAAGTGGATGAGTTCCTCGTGTTAATGCACTGACGGTCGTATAGTTGTTTTAACTCAAATCTTTTTTTAATCTACTCAGAAACATAACTGAGTAGTTTCCTGTGACGACGGAGGTTTATTTAGAAAAGAAATTGGCACGTGTTGCTGGACTTTTGCAGGAAAACGCACAAAAAAAAAAGAGGATAAACTTTTCTTAAGATATCATACGAACTGTTGAATGAGGATACGATGTACAAAAAGACTACTTAGTTAGGTTTAAGAAAAGATGGTGGAATTAATTTAAATATATATTTTTTTATTTAATTTCTACAAATCCTTTCTATGCATCCTGCACAAATACAACAGACACAGAAGATTCCACCTGGTAGATTGAGGCTGATGCTGATTGGTCCATCAACGTGTTTCTAATGAGGAGAATCCATTAGAGGTTAAGTCCTGAGGAGGGAACGAAGGGGTTTGTGAGTAAAGCTCTGGAGGAGTGCGTCTCTAAGCTCTTAATCCCGTCTTCAAGCTGGAGCTGATGTTCTGACTCGTGCACACCGCTCGTGCATGAGCACAACCTCAACACACACACACACACACACACACACACACACACACACACGCAAATCAATTATCACATTTCCAGAGAGGCGTGTCTCGTTCTTTTACCTTCGGCAGCCAAACGGAGGGAAGATGACGTAAGATAAAACAACAAGCTGCACATATGAGAGCGATTAGCAGAGAAAACTCACCCAAGGCCTCTGACTGTGTGTGTGTGTGTTATGTGTGTGTGTGTGTGTGTGTGTGTGTGTGTGTGTGTGTTCGTGCTGCAGTCACAGCGTCAGCCCGCTGCCCTCCGTGTAAGTCAAAACAACTGAGGGAGGAAATTTAAGAAGGGGGGGCCTCTCTCATGTCGTCCGGTAAGAAGAAAGACTCGTCGCTGAGACTTTAAAGTGAGAACCAGATCAGATTAGATTAGATTAAATGAGTTACAACAGACCGGAGGGGAGACCGAAGACCTTCAACAGGGCTACTTCAAGTTCATGCAGAGCTGGGACGAGGCAGCCTGACAGGAAGATGAGGAGGGGCATGATGTAACTCTGGTTTTACAAACAATGAGAGCAAACCTACCAAAACCTGCCTGAAAGGGACTCTTGGGTATTAAAGACCAGAAGACCTGATCCCACGTGTGGTGGACCCTGCAAGACCCAGACTGAAATACATCATTTACCATGTAAAGTGCTTTGAGTACTAAGTATTATTATTATTATTATTGTTATTATCATTGTTCCTGGAGTTCACTCTCCACATCCTGCACCAAAATAAAGGAGGTTCAGTTTTGGTGCACGATCCACTTGGATGCAACCTGGTATTAAAACACAGACCTGAGATCAGAAGACAAATAAGAAAAATGCACAATATATTCTATTTGTTGTATATATTGTGCATTTTTCTTATTTTTCTTCTTCTTTCATTCTATTTGTTGTATGTATTGTTCTTTCTTATGTAAAAAAATGTATTTTCTTATGTAAAAATGCTGCTGTACCAAAAGAATTTGCCCTTGCGGGATTAATAAAGTATCTATCTATCTATCTATCTATCTATCTATCTATCTATCTATCTATCTATCTATCTATTAGCAGTACTATAGAACCAACTCAGACAGAATATAAATCCAACGTCCGTTCCAGGTCGGTCTCGGTCACGAGGAACCGGACGTTTGGACCAAGTCATTGTTTTGCAAGTGGGCCGAGAGAAAAACCTCCAACTTCCACCTCAGAGACGTCGTCGTTTCATTTTAAACCGAACGAGCCAAAACAACAGCGTCGTATTTCCCTTTCCCGCTAATTAAAGACGCGCTTAAGAACCGCTGAAC
>JACSYO010000764.1:22500-27500 GCA_016806645.1 Ophiodon elongatus | reverse complement strand
ATACGACGTCCCAAAGTTCAGTAACTGGAGTCGTTTCATGTGCAGATAGTGGGCAGAAGATCCTCTGATACAGGAAAGACGAGGTGTGTGTGTGTGTGTGTGTGTGTGTGTGTGTGTGTGTGTGTGTGTGTGTGGGGGGGGGTCCTGTACTTCCTGACTGGCGGGTGTGGTTCTGGTGGGATAACACAGTTTCCTGTAGATTTGATTAACGACCTAATATTGGATATAATCCTCCCATTGTGAAGGAGACCTGGCGACCTCTGAGAGCACAGAACCACACACACACACACACACACACACACACACACACACACACACACACACACACACACACACACATGCACACACAGCCAGAGATGAGCCAATGAACTGATAGATATCAACATGAAAGTCCACAAATTCATTACTGACATTAAGATGATTTTTTTTTTTGCGTCACAAGTTTTCTGAATTGTTATGTTTAAATATGCAAATGAGGCCTTATATAATGGTAACTTTTGGGGTAATTTAGGAGAAATCTACAGACGTAAAAAGGTAAAAAATAAAATCTCTGTCACTGGACGTCTGTCGTGTCCCATCTCAGAGAAGTAGAAGACAATAACACACAATCCTCCGAAACCCTCCCTGAGGTGGATTCTGTCCGTGAGCATCAGGCAGATGAAGATGTGAGTGTTTGAGTTTCGTGTCTCCGTTAGTTTACTTACTGCTGGTGGAGGACAAGGGGCTGTAATCAGACCTGCAGGGGACGACAGGGAGAGACAGACGAGGACATGAAGCAGAGACAGGAGTTATGTTTAAACAGGAGATGAAACACAGGGACAAGTACTGTCTGTAATACTACTACTGTGCGCTAGTACAATGTTCAGGTACTAGTATTTCTATATTATACTTGTAGTACATTCCACTTAGGGTTGGGTAATATATTGATATTATATTGATATATTGATAATATAACCACTTAGTCATTGAATCCACATTATTGATCACAAATCTTACTGTGTAAGTGTAATAATCAATAATAAGTCTTCTATACAACCAGAGGAGTCGCCCCCTGGTGGTCAGGAGAGAGAATGCAGCTTTAACACATGAAGCCTTGACTTCTATACAACCAGAGGAGTCGCCCCCTGGTGGTCAGGAGAGAGAATGCAGCTTTAACACATGAAGCTTTGACTTCTATACAACCAGAGGAGTCGCCCCCTGGTGGTCAGGAGAGAGAATGCGGCTTTAACACATGAAGCTTTGACTTCTATACAACCAGAGGAGTCGCCCCCTGGTGGACAGGAGAGAGAATGCAGCTTTAAGAAAATGAAGCATCAGCACAAATCATTTCCTCTTGAAGAAACGGGAAGCAGTGATGTTGTTTAGCACCAACTGTATGAATGACAGCAATTTCTTACTTTTCTTAATTAAATAGTTTACTTTATTTAATCAATGTAAACCAAACCCTGAACTTTTTTTCTGAACATAACAAAGTAGTTTGGTTCTACAACGTTAACGACAAAACGAGGCGTTCAATGTCACGCGTGTCTCTGTGTGACGAGTCGGGAACGAGGCGTTCAATGTCACGCGTGTTTTATATCTGTGGTGTAAAAGAGGATCCGTGTCGTACAGCCTGCCTGACCGAGGCCCTCCGTGAAACCTCAGCTCACATGTGAACCACACAACCCCAGATTATTATTCCCACGGGAGTCAATTGACACACACACACACACACACACACACACACACACACACACACATACACACACACACACACACACACACACTGTGACTAAACTAATAAAGTGTGTGGAGCTGCAGGAAACAGAGGAACGAGTCTGTTTCCTGCCGCAGGAGGTTATCAATCTAACTAACAGGACGGGTGTGTGTGTGTGTGTGTGTGTGTGTGTGTGTGTGTGTGTGTGTGTGGGATGATGAAGAGGAGGAAGAGGAGACGATGGGGTTCTTCAGAGGGGACGAAGACAAAATACAGATATAGATTAATGATGACTGGAAGCAAAAGGAGAAAGTGGGACCGAGAGAGAAGAGACGATGTGAGCTGAAGGAAGCAGCTACAGGTCTGTGTGTGTTTGCGTGTGTGTGTGTGTGTGTGTGTGTGTGTGTGTGTGTGTGTGTGTGTGTGTGTGTGCATGTGTGTGTTAGCGCCTCATCCCAGTCCAGAAGTGTTGCTTCATCTCCGTCCAAAGACAATAACACGAGGAGGAGACGGGCAGCAGGTCTGACTGCAGAGAGACCTGAAGGGGGTCTAAGGGACTCGTTGGAGCCACAAGAGGACGTCGTCATGGTGACGTCACCCGTTGGTTTGTGGACGTTTTGAAGCCTCCAGTTCAGCATTTTTGCCGTCACCATATTGTTTTTTTTGCAACCAGTAAACAGGAAGTGATCATATCTTGACTGAGGAGGAAGTAGAGACGCCGTATACGTCTCTGGTAGCGACCTGTCAATCACCTTGTAGCCCCGCCCCTAAAGCATCCCCTGCTTTATGGTCTGTTTGACTCTAAATGGACCATAATTTACTAAATGAACATCATGCTGTATTGAAGAAGACTTGAAACTAGAGATTGAGACATAAACTCATGTTTACAATGTTTACTGAGGGAATAAATCAAGAGAGAAGTAGAGTCATTTTCTATAGACTTCTATACAACCAGAGGAGTCGCCCCCTGGTGGTCAGGAGAGAGAATGCAGCTTTAACACATGAAGCTTTGACTTCTATACAACCAGAGGAGTCGCCCCCTGGTGGTCAGGAGAGAGAATGCAGCTTTAACACATGAAGCTTTGACTTCTATACAACCAGAGGAGTCGCCCCCTGGTGGTCAGGAGAGAGAATGCAGCTTTAACACATGAAGCTTTGACTTCACTTTAAAGAACCAGAGGTTGTCTCCTGGTTAAGGCTTTATCTCTAACGTATAATAAAACTTAAAAACGTCATTACAACTGTCATAATTAGGTAAACACAGTGGATGTAGCGGCTGAACAGGAAGTGGAGTAAAACATGTCGGAGGCCTGGTTTTGTTTTAACAAACAACCTTGACGCCGGAGGAAATAAAATTTTTGGGCACATTTATGTTTATTAACGAGCATCGTTCTCGATAAATAAATGACATTTTATTTAGTATTTGTTATAGAGGCCTAAAACTGCACAGGCGTCCATTATTAAGCCTGAAATTCTATTTTTAAATATCTTTATTCTATTGCACTGTGTTTATTGTCACGCACCAATCACAGTCATACTCTTTGTTTGTGCAAACACATACGGAAATAAACCGTTTCTATAACCGTTTAAATATTTAATTTACTAGAAATAAGTGACATTGACAAAATGAATTATCAGAACATTTACTATATGTTATTATATTAATTCAAGAACTCAAATCATTTTAAAGGATAACTGGACTTAATTATAAGATCATATAATTAACAGTAACACTATAAATATGTTACGTGTGTATTAATATTGCATGTTATAACTTTTCTTATAGGATTATGAACATGTGAGGAAACAATACGAGACAGAAACTGAACCAATAAACTATCATCTGGACAATCTGGGATCCTAAACTAAATATCAATATAGTCATCGCTAACTATTGAAAGTCTTTAAAGGGGTCAAAGGTCACGGATCTGGCTCTAAAACACACACACACACACACACACACACACAGCACCACATCCAGCAGAGAGACATACCACAGAAGAAAGTGATGCACATCTTTGTCTAATGGCTGAAAACAGAGGGAAAACACATTTATTTACATTTATAAATATTAATAATACACTCATAATAACAAATATGTAAAACCTCCAATAATTGGCATCTAATGCACAATAGACGCGTCACTTTTCCTCAAATATACAAACATTACACAGCTTTCTGCTGACATGGCTGCAACAAAAACTCCATTTAAAGTTCTCTGGATTTAAAATGTTCTCTCTGATCTGAGCAGGTGAAGCTGTATTTCTCCTCTCTTTGGACGTTTATGTGTTTTAATTAAGTTGTTACATGAAGACACGTGTAATACATGCAGCATGAACATACTTGGAATTGGAGAATTTGTGACTTGTTTTCCATTAAAGAAAAAGTTAAATTAACTGGTTTAAAACTGATTTAAATAGCATTCCTCCCTTATTTAAAATCATAATAATGTATATCGACGGCCAAAGAGCAAAACCTCATATCTAAAAAATTCACTTTTTTGAGAATATATAAAAAGAAACTTGTTGTTTTCTTGCAGAATGCTATTTGTTAAGGATCCCCAATAAATAATACAAAATTAAAAAAAAAAAAAATAAATACAAAGTGCAGATAGGAAGTTATTCCCACTTTTCCTGGATCATTTTGCAGATATGAGGTTTTGCAGTTTGGCCATCGAGGTGACATTCAGGGTGTCTCACCCTCCGGTCTCGGCTCCTGAATCCACGCAGTCATCTTCTGCTGAGGGCTTCTGCATCTCAGAGGCTCGGCCGAGCAGCAGGCAGCCGCATCGTCTCAAAGTCCGGAGGAAACCGACCGGACCGGAGCGTTTGAGACCGCGGTTCGGTTCCGAGAGGAGGCGGAGGTGGTCGAGCGGAGAGGGCGAAGGAGCTGCTCTCTAACTCCCGACTTATAGCGAGCTGTCCGCCGGACTGAGGCGAGCAACAGGCGGCTGCAGCGGACTGTTGCTCTGCGTCAGCTGCTCTGCGTGGAGATGCCTTCGGGGGCCGTCGGAAATCTGAGCACTGTCAGTAGCGTTCACACGGTGGATCAGAAGGTAAGGAGTTGATTTTAAAACAGAAAAAATACTCAAAGAAAGTCAGTAAATTCATTCATTCATTGAGATGAATTGAGTCAAAAAAAGTTTATTTTTTTTAATCTTGTTTGCACAAGTTATTGTCTCTTATTTTGTTAAGTTATTATCGTGTTTTAACGACTTATTATCTTGTTTTAACGACTTATTATCTTGTTTTAACGACTTATTATCTTGTGTGTACAAGTTATTATCTTGTTTGTACGAGTTATT
>JACSYO010000764.1:12500-17500 GCA_016806645.1 Ophiodon elongatus | reverse complement strand
ATTTCCCGTTTCTTGCTCCAGTCGCGGTTGGCGGTGAACAGCGTGACGGCGGGCGACTACACCCGGCCGCTCCGCATCTCCAACTTCATCAACGAGCTGGACTCGGGCTTCCGGCTGCTCAACCTGAAGAACGACCCGCTGAGGAAGCGCTACGACGGCCTCAAGTACGACGTGAAGAAGATCGAGGAGGTGGTGTACGACCTGTCCATCCGCGGGCTCACCAAGGAGGCCGAGAGCAGCGGGGACCAATGAGAGGCCTCGGACGACCCAGCTGGGGGAGAGAGAGGAGCCGGGCATCGACCCCGCGGCTCCGAGTGAATGAAAGTGGCTTCAGATGGACGGAAGTCTGTTCCAGATCCATGTTGTTGTTTCCTGAGCTGGTTCTGGATCAGTCAACTTCTATTTAGTTCACATTGTGTTGGTGTTAAATCTGAGATCTGTGTTTCCTGTCACGCACAGCTTCTTTCTTTCTGTCTGTTTTATTTGCCAAAAAAAAAAAACACGTGTTTTTGTTCACCGGGTGAGTCGAGGCTGGTGTTTTTTTCTTTTTTTCTTTGGACTCTGAACTCAGAAACAAACCCAGGATCCTCATTTATGAAGGAAATATTAGATTAAATGTAGAATCCATTAAACACATTTTACGGCATTCTGACCAGATTTCTGATTTCCGACTTTGATAAAGATGTCTTTTGTTCATTGGCTCCAAACCTGCATTTGCTTTTATTTATTTATATATATATATATATATATTAATTTTAATATTAATATATATATATTAATATTAATATATATATATTTATATTAATATATATATATATTAATATTAATATATATATATATATATTTATATTTATATATATATCTATATTAATATATATTAATATGAATATATATATATTTATATTAATATTAATATATATATTAATATTAATATATATATATATTTTAAATAAATGAGACCTGCGTCTGAGAACAGAACCAACGAGACATTGGAATGATGTTTATTTGTCCGGTAAACAATCTGAATGAGTTGCTTGTGCGTTTCTTTCCCTCCTGAAGGCTTTGTTTCTTTGTGTCGTGGCTCGTAGTCGTAGTGCTCTTCTCTCGTACCGTTCTGTACTCTTTGAGTTTGTCTTTTAAAAAAAAAAAAAAGATGCTTCAAAATGACTGTAAATATATTTCTACATTCTACATTTCTGGCTGCGTCACACTTTTTATTAATAAAAAAAAAAAAGAGATTGTGTTTAAAATCTTTTTAATATAATTCACAATATATTACATCGGGGAGGGGGGGGGGATAATACATCAGGTCTTCCAAAATGCAAATGAGGAAAACGAAAGAAAGCTCAGCAGGTTTAGTTTCTCCGTCACACGTTGAACCGTCGCCATGGCGACGCAGTGATCCGCTACTTCATCTCAAACAGGAAACAGTCCGATTTTGGTTTTGACGACCCGCTGACGTTTACATCCTTCCAGCGGGAAGAATGCTCTTGTTTCAGAATCATAATAAAGTGCATTAAATAAAATAAAGCCTTCATAAATAATAAAAACACACTGAATGAAGTAAGAGCCATAAAATATTATCAGCCAGTCAAGAGGAATGATTATATGATTATATTGCCTGTGAATTGATCTGAAACAAGTGAGTCTAGTCTGGAGATCAATGCTACGGTGACAGGTTGCCAATAGTTCAGTAGCATAACAGTAATCGAGTACCAAGGCACAACAGCTCATCGCTAGGTCACATGACAACACACAGGTCGAACCGGGGACGGGACAGTGGGACGCTTTTATTTTTTTAAGTCAAGTAACAAGAGTTTTTCAACCTTTTTTTTACGCTCAAACTACCAGCAAGCAGATGGAGAGATTTCACGACTGAAAAATGTATATATATATTTTTTTTTTTATAGATTCAGGGTCATGTGACGACTGGGGTTCTGCTTCAAATATAATTTATTGAATTATTGACTGACAACAATTTTAGATTTCTTGCTTCCTGTTTCTTAAATGTTGCTTTTTATATAATAGTAACTTAAATAACTGGATATTTTTGAGAATTTTTCAAAAATTTGAGACGTTTTGTAGATTAAATGATTAATTGGATAAATCATCCAGACAGATATCATTACTTCTGTCCCACGGTCCTCTCCCGAACCAGAGGTTGAAAAACTCTGCTCTCGACACACAGTGAGGAGAAGCTGTAGTGTTTGACTTGTGTGTGACACGACGTTAACAGTTAAAGGAGGTCGACTACAAACTGCTTTCATGGCACTACGATTATCTTAACTCCAGATGCTTCGTGTCAGGAAGCTTTAGTTGGCTCTGTAACTCCAGAGGAAACCTCGAGCAATGGAATGAATGTCCGGTAGCTACATGTTTGGAGCTGGCAGAGATTATTGCTGTCGTATGGGTTCTCATTTAAAACACAGTGATACAGGAAGTCGGCTCAACTGCATCTCTGGCAGTGTTGTACCGCCAGCGTCCATTAGAGGGCAGTGACAACACACATAAACCACTGAACAAAGATCTGGACCGACCAAACCTTCCGTCTTTTATAAAATAAGAAAATTACAATACAATTTTTCTTTTTTTTTTTTTTGCAGTCAGCCATGTTTCAGTCATGCTCTTCACCGTTTGTACTGAAAACACAGCTCGGCTTCTTCAGGAGCAAACGGTCTTTACAATCAAGGCCGACGAGCTCGGCCCAAGTTTTTTTGGTTGTCCAGGAATCGGATATTTTCCTTCGTACGTAACTTCATGACGGTGTGGCGCACTTATAGCTTTGTAAGAAAAGAAAAGTGCTGAATCTTTCTCCCACGAGACTTTGACAAAAGATTCTTTTTACTGTTTTTTAACTATTTTTTATCATGGAAATAGAATGAAAGTAAAACGGACAGTTCATTGTTTTTCGTGGTAATTTGACTGGTACAAAAGAATGATGACAACACACGTCAGTTAGCTAGTAAACGTTAGCTAGGAACCGTTGGACCGTAATACCTCTCGGCTCATTTTCTGTAACCAGCGTAGCATTGAAGCATGGTGGAATTAGCAAGCTGAACGCTATTTGGCTTGTCCTCCTCCGGAGCAATGGGACCACCAATCTGCTGTTTGGTTCATTTTCTGTAACTATTCTAGCGTTAAAGCATGGTGGAATTAGCAAGCCAGCCAGCTAGCTAGCTAGCTAACTAGGCAGCTGTACGCTAGTTATCTAGCTAGCTTGTCTTTCTCCAGAGCACAGCTGCTCGCCACCAGCCCGCTGTATGGCTTCTTTTCTGCAACCAGTGCAGCATTAAAGCATGGTGGAAATAGCAATGCATTCATACTACACTGGTTACTGATAGCGACCCAAACAAAGTTGTCACTAGTCTGGTGATAGCAATGATCTGTCCTTCGCTGTGACAAGAGTGTGTTGATGAAGCATTGAGTTAACTTTCACTCTTTTGCTCTACGCTTCGTAACGTTACCCGTTTTAGTCGTTACTACAAAACCTCACCTCAGTGAGTCTTCGACTCCCCGTAAGTCTGTTTCGTTTTTTACTAATGTCCGCCCGCTACAACGGTTGCGGTCCCAACGATACACATAAAGATGTCCGCCGCTCTGACCATCGCCGCTGCGTTGATTTAAATTTGAATGTCCGTTCTACTTTGATGCTATTTCTATGGCGTCACTCAGAAATGCTTCTCGTTGTCAGTTTAGTCCTGCAGGTTATTTACAGTGTGACAGAGGTTAGTCTCAGGACCGGGTCTGGTTTGTGTTGATCATGATGTTGGGCAGCGCATTGCGTCTTTTCCTCCAGGTGCCCAAGTCTCGGGTGTATCTCTTGATCTGATGGAACCACTGCTGCGTGCGGGCTTTGTCCGAGGCGCGGAAAACAAAAGACTCCCGCCGGATGTCGAGCACCTCGAACGTGTCCTCGCAGTCCGGATCCGTGGACACCACGCAGTTCCCCAGGCGGATGGGCTCTCGGAGCACAGTGAACTTCCCGCTGCTCTTGTCCTTGATCAGAACCAGAACTCCATCTCGAATGCTGTCCGCGGCGCCTTCTCCCTGATCCCCCCGCGCCCCCGTGTCGGTGCCCTGTCCTGGGTCTTCGGCGGCCCGCTGGACCCTCACCATCAGCAGACTCTGGACGTTTTGGAACTTGAGGGCCTTGCTGCCCTTCTTCACCCACTGACCGTCCGCCGGCTGGGACAACTGGAGGGGTCCCTCCATGACGAAGCGCGTGTTTTCTCTCGCCCAGCCCACCGTCTTCATCGACACCTCTCGCATCTCGATGTTGATGACCTCCCGGTTTTTGCGGCTGTCGCGGCGGAACGAGCGGAGGGACCAGGTGACGCCGTTGCCCTCCTGCTTGGTCTTCATGTTGATGTGCTCCAGGTGGGATTCCACCCGGCTCTTGGCCTCGCGGAGACGAGCGTAGTCGGGGTGGCTCTCGGGCGTGACCTTAATGATGCGGCTCAGCAGGAGCGGGTATTTGGTAACCCGCTGGAGGGGCGCCATGAGGAAGGAGCGCAGGTTCATGCGCCGCAGTGCCGTGTTGTCGTTCTGGGAAACGTCCAGGAAGATTCTGAGAAGACAGAACGGGAGAAAAATTAAGTTGAAAGTGGATGTCCTGGGAAACGTCTCTTAAAAAGTCATCGTGACATCACCCATTGGTTTGCGATTTTGAAACCTCGAGTTCGGCATTTTGGTTGTCGCCATCTGGTTTTTATCAACCAGTGAACAGGAAGTGATCATATCTGGACTGTGAAGGAGTGATGTAGAGACGCTATATACGTCTCTTGTAGAGACCTGTCAATCACCTTGTAGCCCCGCCCTAAAGCATCCCCTGCTTTATGGTCTGTTTGACTCTAAATGGACCATAATTTACTAAATGAACATCATGCTGTATTGAAGAAGACTTGAAACTAGAGATTGAGACATAAACTCATGTTTACAATGTTTACTGAGGGAATAAATCAAGAGAGAAGTAGAGTCATTTTCTATAGACTTCTATACAA
>JACSYO010000764.1:0-7500 GCA_016806645.1 Ophiodon elongatus | reverse complement strand
CTGTTTGCGTTTGGAGGCGTCGGCCGGCATGGGGTCGCTGTAGTGGGGCCGCAGGCGGCACTCGCGCTGCGCCCTCACCGTCTCAGCCAGCTCGTAGGCGGCGTCCGAGCTGGAGCGCCGGCAGCCCAGACCGGCGTGCTGCCGAGAGAAAAAAAAAAAAAAAAAAAAAGAAGAAAAAAAAAAAAAGGGGGGACACGTGTGTCAATCAAGACGGTCGGGTTGCTATAGCAACAGATGGAGAGGAAGAAGGGCAGACCTCTGAGAGGGGGATGAGTGACGATGACGATGAGAGAAGTCGCAGCTCGTGTGTCTGCGCGAGGAGCTTTTCATGTCGCCGTCGTGTCGTCGTTACGTAACAACGTCTCGGTTCTCTGATCCGCTTCGCTCGCTTTGCTCGCTTCGCTGACGGGGATCCAGATTTCACGCTGAGATGCAGCACTAATCGCCTGCCAAGTCTAAACACAACACGGCCACACACACCCCGAAAATCTGCTCTGATCTCAACTTGAAGCCGCCGGGCCTCGGAAGTCACAGCGGCTGCTGGCTGCTTTTATGGAGGTGAAGCGAGGAATTCCCCGACACGCTGCAGCATCCTGCTCTCCTCACGGGGGCTTTTTTAAAATCCCTTTTCGGGTCTATCAAGCCCCAGAGAGGTGGGAAGTTCAGAGGTCATCGCTACGGCACGCGACTCCTCACCCCAGAGAGCATCGCCCCCCCACCCCCCCGACCCCCCACATCCACTGATGATTACTGGCTTTACATGACAGATGACCTCCACACACAGTTCTCTGACAACCAGCAGCTACACATGACTGAGAGGGTTTCATCGCTCCGTTCCAGAGAGCAACATGATTTACAGCCTGCAGCAATCAGGTAAAAATGAAGGAGAATAATTCATGCTCCTCTGAATTATCAAATTGCACGGCGTTGCTTTGGGAATGCAGAGGCAAGACGAGAAGCGAATCTGTTCTCTGAACCACCTACAGCCGTTGTAGCGTGCATGCGGGATGTGACTCCATGTCTGTGCAGCTGCAGAGGATTCATGCAGAGAGCTGAGTTACAGCTCCGTCCTCCTCTCGCTGCATCCTCAGACGTCGAGCTGCTGCTGGAAGACGCTCGCTGCTGTCTCAACAAATACCTCTGCATCAGTGTGAGTGTGTGTGTGTGATGTGCAAGTGTGTGTCGCAGTCCCCTTGCGTGTCCCAGTCATCCTTGAACACCAGCAGATCTTCTGCGTTTTCCGCCGCGGAGCAACGAGGAAGAGCGGCGACACATTAAAGACATGAAAAAAGAAGGAAACAAATGAAATAGAAAAATCCTTACGCATTCTCCTGCTTCCTCGCCTCCTCTTCCTCCTCCTCCTCCTCCTCCTCCTCCTCCTCCTCCTCCTCCTCCTGCGGGCGTCTCGTCGTCGCCAGCCTCGGCTCTGCAGGCCGTTGCCGTCGTTGCCATGGCAACGGCGGAGGGCTGACAGTCGGCCGAGGGGGCGGTGATGTCACAGCCTCCGTCCCGGTCACCTGACAGCCTGACGGGGGCCTCGGCGGAGATCTCTGCACTGCAGCTGGAGGAGGAGAGGGATGGATGGAGAGAAAGGGAGGGAGGGGAGGAAGGGAGGAAGGGAGGGGGGGGAGGGAGGGAGGGAGGGAGGGAGAGAAGGCAAGAAGAGGGAGAGCGAAAGAATGGGGAGGAAGAGGAGGGGAGAAGCAGGATGTGGGAAAGAGGAAGAAAATGAGCAAAAGTCAGGAGGGTTGGAATTGTAATTCTGGCAGAGCTCTCTCCTCCTTACAGCATCTCTGTCATTCATCCCTCCTCCTCTTCCTACTCTTCCTCCTCTTCCTCTCCAGCTCACATGCCTCTCTGCTTCCTGCTGTGCCTTCTTCTATCCCCGGCACACACCCTCCTCCTCCACCTCCTCCTCCTCTTCCTCCTCCTCCTCCTCCTCCATCATCATCTTTTTACCCCTCAAACACCCAAATCAATGCCTCTCCACCCTCCAACCGCCCGCCCTCACCCCCTCCTCATGGAGGACAGCAATTAGACACATCAACGGACATTAACCCCTGAACCTCCGGAGCACCAACACACACACACACACACACACACACACACACACACACACTTCTCCTTCATTCCTTTGTCTGATAGCTGTGGATTCGGTCCTGCAGCATGTGATCTGAGACAAAAGCACCAACACGCCGTCCTGCTTCGCCCAGGAGGTCAGACCTCAGATTAAACACCGCCGGTATAAAAACACGTAACAAACACGTCTCTGCTGAGTCAGAAGCTGAACATGAAGCACAAAGAGCTGAGGGACATTTGTTGCAAGTCACTCTCCATTTCTCCACGTCCTCATTTCCTGTCCTGTCTCTGCTGACGCTCCAACAAAGACACATTTACAGCTCAACGTGAAGCTGCGTTCTTCTTCTGGTACGAACAACAACAACAACACAAAGGCTTTTAAAGTTGTTGTACACAAAGCAACATGATCAGTAATCTGGACACCTGATGAATGAATGTGCGTCCAGTGTCACGGTTTCAAAACAGACAAAAATATGTTTATATATTTAATTTGTATTCATCCAGCCAATAATATAAAGGTAATAAAATGGATTTAGTTATTTAAAAATATTATTTTTTTATTTAATACACTAACGTCACATAAAAGAATTGTTGTGAATAGAGGTGTGATATTTTATTAAATATTGTATTGATGTTGTTTTTAGGAGAAGATAGATAGATATATACTATATATTATGCAGCATTTTTACATACAGGTAAGATAAGATAAGAACAATATATACAAAAAAATAAATAAAAGAAAATAGAATAATAAGAAAATAAGAAAAATGCACAATATATACAACAAATAGAATAGAATAATAATATTAAATTAAATTAAATTAACTAACAAAACTAGAAGACTGACTATAAATAAAATAAGAGCAGTGTTTTACAGCTCCAGTGTCTCAGGTATACGACCTCAGCCAATCAGAGACAAATGAATAAAAGATGAATTACTGTGAATGACACTCACATCTTTATCAACACATCTATATATCATCGTTATCATATTCAGCTGCCCGTCTGCTCTCCCACTCCCGCACCAGAAATCACATCACCCCAGTCCTTCAAAACCTCCCCCGGCCCCCCAGATCAAGACCCTCCTCATCACATACAAAGCCCTCCACAACCCTGAACCCCTTCATACCTCTCTGACCTCTGACCTCTGTCCAAGCATCGGACCTGGAGGGACCCCCCCCCCCCTCTGGATCTCTCTCCCCGAGCACCTCAGACTCTCAAAACAAGACTTTATTCTTTAAAACTAAATTATTTAAATCTGCTTTTAACCTGTGATGCTAGTTCAGTATGTTTCTTACTGTTATTTCGTCTCTCTTGTGCACATTGTTGTTGCTTCTATTGTTTGTTTTCACCATGTAAAGTGCCTTGAGTATCTTTTAAAGCGCTATACAAATAACATTTATTATTATTATTATTATTATTATTATTATTATTAACATATATGTCCACTCTGGATTTTGACAGCTGGACAGAACGAAGATGTTTTAAAATCAAAACCTCAAAACAGAAACTGTAAATTAAACCAAAACAACAAGCTGAAAAAAAAGAAAAGCTCATAATTCTCAGTGGGTTCCTTTCACATGACGTATTGATTAGTCGGCCGTTAGAGTAATGCACACAGCTTTAAATTCTGCTTTCACACATTATTAACAACACAAGCCATGTATTGATTTAGTTCTTCTAACACCGGTGAGCTTCACGGTCCAGCAGAGTGAGATATAATATCACCGCAAGAAAACTCTGCTTTCAGCAGTTTAACAAGATTATTATATTTTTACTCAAATTAAATGTGTTTGTGGTTCTTCATGGGATCAGCAGGTTCCACAGGCCTCTAATAGAGTGTCAACAACGAGTGGCTCCTCAGAATGAAAGAAATGGACTCGGATATTGATATTGACTTGAGTGGTTTATGAAACTAGAGACTAGGTTTGTCCGTGTTGATCGTGGTTTCTATCCAACAGCAGTTTAACATGATTTGAGATTTGGTGCTTTGAGCTCCTGAGCGTCTGTTCCTCGTGTTGCTGGACCCGCTGGAGGGAAGGGGGGCACGGGGGAACCAGAACCAGAACCAGAACCAGGACTGAGAGGGGCAGACTGTCAGACCCTCTGCAGTACAATGAGAGGTTCTCTAAAGGGACCCTGGTGCTCAGAGACACTACCTCTTTAGTCCACAGGGGGCGCCAGAATCAACACTAAATTAAAGTTTCTTGTAGTAACTTTATGTGCAGACATTATTGAAGACTTAAACCTGTTTAACATGTTCTCATAAACACTTAATTTAAGCCCCCAAGATGCTTTTATTTTGAGTTAATGCACAAAAAGCAGTACTACCTCTTGAGTCCACAGGGGGCGCCAGAATCAACACTACATGAAAGCTCCTCGTAGTAACTTTAAATACGTTACTACGCAACACAAATGTTTTTCATATTTAACCCCTGGAAACAACAAAGAGTCCAAACGTTAAACCCGCGAGGCGAGGAGGCCGGTGGGATCGGTTTTGAGTACTGAAGTTCTCCTCTGAAGCGCCCGGTCGGCGGTTCCCTGAGACAAAGTGTCATTAAAAGGCCTCTCCGTCACACGGTGGGTGATGCATGGGACGTAATAACCTGCAGCTTAATTAACAGGACACCTCTGAATGTGATCGATCACCGCTCGCCGCGCCGCCGCGTGACACTGAAATTAGCCCGCCTGTCATTCCCACTGATGCATATCACTCCAATGAAATATAGTTATGAGTGTGCATCTAATGGAGGCTAATAAATAGAAACAGTTTGCAAGGAGAGCTGCTGCGCTGCCTTTCTATAAAACCCTCCCAGGTGTAATAACATGAATATTACTGCGATAACAACCAGAGCTGCATTACGCTCCGTAAGCAAGTTCGGCTGCATGAAAACCGCTGAAACAAAGAGACGTATTGGTGGAAGTCAAACACCTCGGGCTGCAGACTTCACACAGAATGCAGTCATGTTTTATTAATAAATCTTTAAATATATTCACAGAGCCTGGAGCCACATTTAAACCGCAGCGTGTTGCATTGTGGGAACTAAAAGATGAATCCATTGGGGATCGGCAATGTTGAGCTGTGGGGACGTCGAAGGGCTCCGTGAAGGAGCTGCATTGGGAGGCGAGTCATCAACTGATAATCAATTAAGAGCTAAATGAAAAACTTTCTCTGGTTTCAGGTTCTTAGATGTGAGAATTTGTTGCTTTTCTCATTTTGGTTCGGACTGAAACATCTGAACAACTATTGGTTGGATTTCCATGAAACTGAAAACAGACGTTGATGATCTCCAGAGGATGAACCCCGCGGACGTTTCCTCTAGTGACACCGGGAAGTTCACATCTGTTTTCAGTGAATTGTTTCAACAATTATTGTCATTACATTAGCACAGAATGGTCTTCTGATCGAGTGCATTCATAATTTCAAAGTATCCAATATTTTGGTTTATTACCAAATACCTAAAAATATAAAGACATTCTGTCGCCATTAGTTTTGTTTAGTTTTAGATTTTTTTATTGGTTTATGTTTTATTATTATTATTGTTTAAATATATTTTTTTTCTTTCTTTTTTCTTTATATATAAATATATATATATAAATTTAAATAAATCATAATTTAATAAAAAAAATATATATACTGTATATAAATATATTCATATATATATATATATATATATATATATATATATATATATATATATATATATATATATATATATATATATATATATATATATATAATAACCTTTAGTTGCAGCCAAAGCCTGCAGCTCTGCACACACATCTTCCACATGTTCTCTGTTCTCTATGTTCCCATGTTCTCTATGTTCTCTGTTCTCTATGTTCTCATGTTCTCTATGTTCTATGTTCTCTATGTTCTCTGTGTTCTCCATGTTCTCCATGTTCTCTATGTTCTCCATGTTCTCTATGTTCTCTATGTTCTCTATGTTCTCATGTTCTCTATGTTCTCTATGTTCTCTATGTTCTCTATGCTCTCTATGTTCTCTATGTTCTCTATGTTCTCCATGTTCTCTATGTTCTCTATGTTCTCCATGTTCTCTATGTTCTCCATGTTCTCTATGTTCCATGTTCTCTATGTTCTCCACACAAAGAAACAGGCAGCAGTTATTCTCTCGCTGCTTTCACGGAGCTCCAGACGTCCATCAATCCGTCTGCAGACAAAGAGTCCTGACACCGTCTGTCTCCGGAGGGGAGGAGCTCCGTGTTCATGGCTCTAATATTTATATTGCAGCGCGGCCTCGACTCAAATGTGCTGTAAAACACGCCCTCCTCTTGTTTGTCCTTCATCAGACTGAAGCCTGCATGTATTACTATGCCAACAGCTGAGAGAGAGAGAGAGAGAGAGAGAGAGAGAGAGAGAGAGAGAGAGAGAGAGAGAGAGAGAGAGACAGAGAGAGAGAAGAGAGAGAGACAGAGAGAGAGAGAGAGAGACAGAGAGAGAGAGAGAGAGAGACAGAGACACAGAGAGAGAGAGAGAGAGAGAGAGAGAGAGAGAGAGAGAGAGAGAGAGAGAGAGAGAGACAGAGAGAGAGAGAGAGAGAGACAGAGAGAGAGAGAGAGAGAGAGAGAGAGAGAGAGACACACAGAGAGAGAGAGAGACACAAGAGACAGAGAGAGAGAGACACACAGAGACAGAGAGAGAGAGAGAGAGAGAGAGAGAGAGAGAGAGAGAGAGAGAGAGAGAGAGAGAGAGACACAGAGAGAGAGAGAGAGACAGAGAGAGAGAGAGAGAGAGAGAGACACACAGAGAGAGAGAGAGAGAGAGAGAGAGAGAGAGAGAGAGAGAGAGAGAGACACAGAGAGAGACAGAGAGAGAGAGAGAGACACAGAGAGAGAGAGAGAGAGACAGAGAGAGAGCGAGAGACAGATAGACAGTCTGTCTGTCTGTCTTCACCCTGTTAGCTCCGACAGCTGTTCGCACAATAACTGAGATAAATGGATAACACAGCAACACACACACAGACACACAGACACACAGACACACGGGGCTGAAACAGATGGACTCGTTCACACACACCAGGACGTGGTGCTCACACAGGTTGTCTCATTGTTACCGTCTGATTTAAAGCAACATGCTCGCTGGTCTCGTTGCAGCACAAACACAAACACTAGTAGACGTCCTGCATTCAAAGAGCTGCTTAACTTAAAGCTTTTGGCCACAGATATACAATATGTTGCTGTAGATCAGCCCCGTGTCATGGCAGCTAGTGAAAAGTCATGAAATATTCATCTACTGCCTGTGTAACGTTAATTAGGATCCTTTTCCGTGGTGAACCAGGAGAAAACCTCTGCTTCTTTAAAGTGTCTTAAAGCTGCGTTCTCTCTCCTGACCACAAGGGGGCGACTCCTCTGGTTGTATAGAAGTCAAAGCTTCATGTGTTAAAGTTACATTCTCTCTCC
>JACSYO010000763.1:0-16286 GCA_016806645.1 Ophiodon elongatus | reverse complement strand
CAGTCCCTGACAAAAGTCTTGTCACTTATCCATTTTGTAGAAACAACAGCTGATAACATGACTTTTAATTAATCCATTGGTTTTAGAAATGGCTCATATGAAAGCTAAAACCCTCCCAAATTATGTTTAATATACTAAAATAAATTTGCTTCACTGAAGAAAGATTGATCATTTAATGAACACAGAAAGGTCAGATTTTGGCAAGACAAAAGTTTTGTCGCCTACAGAGAGTAATGTGAAAATTGAACAAATAATTTACTTCAAATACAAAAATGTTGCATAACATCAGTGAATTAAGTAGTGGTGCTGTGAGATCCATATTTAATATCTTGTATGACTTCCATGAGCTTGAAGGACTGCATCCATGCGGTTCGACAATGATTCATACAATTTATTGATGAAGTCATCAGGAATAGCAAAGAAAGCAGTCTTACATGCCTCCCAGAGTTCATCAAGATTCTTTGGTTTCGTCTTCCATGCTTCCTCTTTCATTCTACCCCAGACATGCTCAATGATGTTCATGTCTGGTGACTGGGCTGGGCAGTCCTGGAGCACCTTGATCTTCTTCGCCTTGAGGAACTTTGATGTAGAGATGGAAGTATGCGATGGAGCACCATCCTGCTGCAAAATTTGACCCCTTTTATGGTTGGGAATGTAAGAGGTAGCTAATACTTCTTGATATTTTAGGCTATTGATATTGCCTTCCACCCTGCAAATCTCTCGCACACCCCCATACTGGATGTAACCCCAGACCATGATTTTTCCGCCACCAAACTTAACTGTTTTCTGGGTGAATCTCGGATCCATGCGGGCTCCAGTAGGTCTCCTGCAATATTTGCGGCGGCTGTGATGTAATTCAACCGAAGATTCATCTGAGAAATCCACCTTCTGCCACTTTTCCAGCATCCATCCTTTTAGCAGGCTGTGGGCCTTGAATTTGTCTTTTGTTTAGTGCTGGTTTCTGGGCACTGATTCGACCATGGAGGCCATTTTGAGACAGAATTCTACAAACTGTCCTGGTTGACACGGGGACTTGAGGTGACCAGGCCTGGTGGAGCTCTGCTGCAGTGGAAAAGGGGCTGGCCTTGGATTTTCGAGCCAACAAACGGTCCTCCCGAGCAGTTGTCTTGCGGGGTCTGCCGGACCTGGGCTTGTCAAAAACATCTCCAGTCTCTTCAAATCTTTTTCTTATTCTTTGTACTTGACGCTGAGACACATTGAAGGTGTCAGCCACCTCAGCAGTGGATCTGGTCTTCAGCCTCTTGATAATCAACGCTTTGGTCTCAGGGTGAATCTTAGGCATGTTGTCAGAGGTCAAGTTGCAGTTGATGTGAAGGTCTGGTGTGCTGGGGTTCTTTTTATACACACCCACTAATTGATTGATCAATTATTGATCATAGGTGAGGCTGTAATCTAGGATTGGGTGCATCATATGACAAGGCGACAAGACTTTTGTCTTTGCAAAAACTGAGTCAGTGGGCTTTACCAAGCTGTGAACGTTAGAATGCTTTTCAGCAGTTTCGTTTGGCACCAAAACATTATTTCAAAACCTGTTGGGATTGAAATTAGCCATTTCTTGTAAAATAAAATTGATTACAAATATATTTGAGGGGCACTTAAGGTCAACTTGTACCCAAGCGACAAGACTTTTGTCAGGGACTGTATTCTCTCCTGGCATGTAACACTGTGGGGACTTTGACTAAACACAAGTTTTAATCAAGTAATTCTTCTTCTTCTTTTTCTTTTGGGGCCAAAACTATTACAAAACATTTAGTGTGTGAATTATACTCTTTTTGTCTCTAAAATAGTCAATAGAACATTTTGAGCAGCGGCCGAGTGTTGCTATGGACAGCGGTTACCTGGAGACATCTGCATTATGACGCTCTGGTGCCACCTTCTGGTGCAACCTGGTTACTGTTTGGTTACCGCTTCACACTGAGGGGGTTGTTTAATTGAAGACCAAAAATTATCTTTGTCAGTAGCTTTCAAGAGCTGTAGTTTGATTAACATCCTGTTTAGAGTACTGCAAGATTGTGTAGAGTACATGAATTTCTAGTACAGTAACCAGCAAAAAAAACACAACTTGAAGATTTCTTAGCATACACATTTTATATTTCATAGTATTAGCAGACAATTGTGTACAACAAACACACAGCTTGACATTATTTCTATACATACAATCAGTTGCATATTACATTATTAGAGAATTTTATATTTCACTACTCAAAGGCATAAAGCAAAGCCGATTTCATATACTGCTAGAAGTAGTAATATAAATCCTCTTACACAAACTTAAAATACAGTGCTAAGAGGGGAAAAACACATAACAGGAATATAATAAACACAACATCTGATCAAGATCTATTGTAATAAACCAAGTGATATTGAATTATGGTAATAATAATAATAATAATAATAATAATAATAATAATACGTTGTGTGTAACCCTGTCATACAAATTGAGTGTACTACGTCCGACAAATGTTTAGGTCTTTTTTAAGCCTTTTTTTCCCCATTGACTACAAAAGTGTAAAAACTTGCAGACACCTGCCTTTTAAAGGATTCAATTAATCATTAAGAAGTATATTCAGATTTTGCTTTTTAGGTAATGCAATACCTTTTTGCATTGCATTTTTTCCTGATTTAGGATCAGTGTTGTAAAAAAAAAAACACTATGGCTCTTGCAGGTTTTCCAGAAACTCCTCTATTTCTCTACACATTTGGTTCCTGCTTCTATTTTTGATCTTCTCCAGAACTTTGATGCTGTTCCCACGAAAGAAGGATTGATGCGGTATCTCTGCCGCCTTCATGTGATACTTTATTGACTTCTTGTGATCCTGTTGAACGAAGTATAAATATTTTGCGTATTGGTTGTAGATGACCTGTTTGTCTGCAGGTTCCAGATCCCTTCTTAGCAGGTCCTGGAACATCTGCTCAGCTTTAGCCATGCCATGGTTGGACTTTGCGTGTATATTTGCGAGGTTTATTGTCTTCATGAGTGAAGAAGGAGAGTAGAGAGAAACCACCTCCTCATGGAGACTGATTGCTCTGTCTATCATGCTTTTCTTTGGGCGACTGTCGCTGAAAAAAATGATCTTCCATTTTAGACAGAGTGCAGCACATCTCTTCAGATAACGTTCATCTGGATGGTGTTCCAGAGCCTCCTCTGCCAAATCAATGGCCTCATCAATAGATACATAGTTTCTGTAAACCCTTAGTATTGCTTTCATACCACCGTAGCTGCTGACGGGATTTCTCATAATATTTCCGGCTAACTCGCGTGCTTCATCCTCAACGTCTTCTCCTTTCTTTCCACGGTACTCAAGGTAGTAAGCAGCGAGGTACAAGTTCTCTGGATCCTGTTCTTTGGCGACTCTCATTTTCTCCAAGATGTCAGCCTCCAGCACTGTGTTGCTGTGCTTAAAAGCACTCGTTAACCCTATGATGTGACTGGTGTTCCACTCCACCATGTCCGGCTGCATCCTGATGGCTTTCTGGAAGTAATCTGCCACCAGCTCTCTGTCTGTCCTGAACTTCATCAGGGTCCAGGCTTTCTCAGCGTAGGTCTCTGCATGGAGCTCGTCCTGCGATGGAGATGGGTATTTCTTCATCAGGGCGTCAACCTTTGACAGGTAAGCCTCGCTCTCTGCTTGGTCTCCCAGGTGGTGGTGCAGCCAAGCCAGGTTCCCGTAGTTCACCACTAACCAGGGACCGTCATCTGCATTTCTCATCTGGCGGAAGGCCTCTGCAGCCTTGTTGAAGAAACTCTGGGCGTCTTCGGTGAAGCCCAGCTTGTACTGAATGAACCCCCGCAGGTTGTAAATGTGACCCAGCCATCTGTTTCCCTCCTGCGTGCCGATGTCCACCAGCTTGTCACGAAGAAGTAAAAGTTCGGACCTTCTGGGGTCCAGATTCCAGGTGAAGTGGCACTGCAGGGCCTCCAGTTTAGACACCAGTGTTGTTTGACTCTGAGCAGCACTGATGGGGAATAAAAATAGCAAATATTAAAAGACATCTCTAGGTTAATATAATATGCCCAAAGCGTTTTAAAATGCAAACAAAAGAACACAAGAGTGCACAGGGACCATCTACAAGGTGCAATCATAAAAAAACAAAAAACATGCTGTGCTGTGTGACCAAAACCACTTCCCACATCAATGGTCTCCTCCTGGTTAAACTAAAAAAGATACACCTTTTTACAATGGTCATATACATACAGGTGCATACATGAAGTTTTACCTCTGAATTTCAACCCATCACATGGCTTTAGGAGCAGTGGGCTGCTGGGAAGCAGGCCAAGGAGCAACTTGGGGTTTCGTATTTCGCTAATGGACACTAATTGTATGTCTCACTGTCCTTTTTATGGCTGCACCTTCCCATCGAATGGACATATCAACGTGTTGTGCAACTTTTGATTGCATTTATATGTTTAAGTCTTCAGGTCTGTTTTCACTTCTACTTTTGTTTTCCAGGAATGGAGACCCGCGGCCACATCTTGGAATACTCAAGCATGACTCATCAATATTTGAAGGAAAAAAGGAAGTAAGGAAGGATAAGAGGTGGGAATGAAAAATGGAGTTGGGCGCAACAAATGGACAGGAAGGAAAAAAGGAAGGAGTAATTAAAGAAATGGATAAGGAAAGAAGTATGAGAAGATTGAAATAAAAACAAATATGGACCAACTGGAAAGAAAAAGTAGGGTAGGAAGAGGGAAGAAGGAAAACTTGAAAGAGAAACAGATGAGGACAAAGGAAGGCAAATGAGTGGACGTAGTTGAAGGAATAAAGGAAATGGGACAATGGATGGAAGGAATGGATAAGAAAAGAGGTATAAGACCGGACAAAATAAAAAAACATGGAGGACAAGAAGAAACAAAGACTAAAAGAAAACACAAAGATGAACAAAGTATGCAATGAATAAATAAATTAGTAAAGAAAGGTGGGATGCTGCCGGTGAGTCAGGAAGAAATAGAGTGAGGCAGATGGCTATAAGAGGTAAGGAAGGTAGGAAGGAAGAAAATGAAAGGAAGGTGTGAGCCACAGAGAAGAACGGAAAGGAAGAAAATTAAATATGGAAAGTATGGAAAATAAAATACATTTAGCATTTCTTTAAGTGTGGGATGAAACTTAAAGAAAACAACTGATCAGTAATAATTGTTAAGAATAAGACGATTTATTTATTTATTTTTATAATCCCTGTGGCACTGACTGAAAGGGAAGAAGGAAGAAACATCGGACTGGACAGCAGTGTTTGAATACATCATCAATGCCTTGAAGGATCCATAATGGTAATAATCTTTGGCTCGAGGACACAATGATAAGATATTAAATAAGTCATAATGATACTAATGATTTACTCCAACAATGATATGAAATGCAGAAACAGCTACTCGCCTCATCATGCAGCTGTTTCCTCAACTCAGTAAGTTCTCTAAGTTCGTGTGGCTGGTTTTGCTCTTGATGCTGCTCTGGCTTCTCTGGTATAAATGATAAGATGTTGTTGAGCACGCAGCTTTAAATGGTCACAATCACGTGGAGGCGGATCGTCAAGGCGGGGGTATAAATTCTTTCTATTGTATTTAAAATTCTCCTTTGACATTTGTTTCCTGGGAACGGAAGCCTACACTGAAAAAAGGCTCTTCTCGAGGGTGGGGGCTGGGCTCTTCCCGAGGGTGGGGGCTGGACTCTTCTCGAGGGTGGGGGCTGAGCTCTTCCCGAGGGTGGGGGCTGGGCTCTTCCTGAGGGTGAGGGCTGGGTTCTTCTCGAGGGTGGGGGCTGGGCTCTTCCTGAAGGTGGGGGCTGGGCTCTTCTCGAGGGTGAGGGCTGGGCTCTTCTCGAGGGTGGGGGCTGGGCTCTTCCTGAGGGTGGGGGCTGGGCTCTTCTCGAGGGTGGGGGCTGGGCTCTTCCAGAGGGTGAGGGCTGGGCTCTTCTCGAGGGTGAGGGCTGGGCTCTTCTTGAGGGTGGGGGCTGGGCTCTTCTCGAGGGTGGGGGCTGGGCTCTTCCTGAGGGTGAGGGCTGGGTTCTTCTCGAGGGTGGGGGCTGGGCTCTTCCTGAAGGTGGGGGCTGGGTTCTTCTCGAGGGTGGGGGCTGAGCTCTTCCTGAGGGTGAGGGCTGGGTTCTTCTCGAGGGTGGGGGCTGGGCTCTTCCTGAAGGTGGGGGCTGGGTTCTTCTCGAGGGTGGGGGCTGAGCTCTTCCGGTGAGGGCTGGGTTCTTCTCGAGGGGGGGCTGGCTCTTCCTGAGGGTGGGGGCTGGGCTCTTCTCGAGGTTGGGGCTGGGCTCTTCCCGAGGGTGAGGGCTGGGCTCTTCCTGAGGGTGGGGGCTGGGCTCTCTCAGGGTGGGGGCTGGGCTCTTCCTGAGGGTGGGCTGGGCTCTTCTCGAGGGTGGGGGCTGGGCTCTTCCTGAGGGTGGGGCTGGGTTCTTCTCGAGGGTGGGCTGGGCTCTTCTCGAGGTGGGGGCTGCTCTCCTGAGGTGGGGCTGGGTCTTCTGAGGGTGGGGCTGCTCTGGGGCTGGGCTCTTCCAGGGTGGGGGCTGGCTCTTCTCAGGGTGGGGGCTGGGCTCTTCCAGGGCTGGGCTCTTCCTGAGGGTGAGGGCTGGGCTCTTCTCGAGGGTGGGGGCTGGGCTCTTCCTGAGGTGAGGCTGGGTTCTTCTCGAGGGTGGGGGCTGGGCTCTTCCTGAAGGTGGGGGCTGGGTTCTTCTCGAGGGTGGGGGCTGAGCTCTTCCTGAGGGTGAGGGCTGGGCTCTTCTCGAGGGTGAGGCTGGGCTCTTCTCAGGTGGGGCTGGGTCTTCCGAGGGTGGGGGCTGCTCTCCGGTGAGGGCTGGGCTCTTCTCGAGGGTGGGGGCTGGGCTCTTCCTGAGGGTGGGGGCTGGGCTCTTCTCGAGGGTGGGGGCTGGGCTCTTCCAGAGGGTGAGGGCTGGGCTCTTCCTGAGGGTGCGGGCTGGGCTCTTCTCGAGGGTGGGGGCTGGGCTCTTCCTGAGGGTGAGGGCTGGGCTCTTCTCGAGGGTAAGGAATGGGCTCTTCTCGAGGGTGGGGCTCGCGCACCACACAGACGTAAAGTGAGGCTGCAGCGACGCGGTTAAACTCCGGACACGTTAAATCGAGTCGGCGACCTGAATGCACATCCCAGTGAGTGCTCACATCCAGATAGCAAGCTGTAATACTGAACAAGTTACTCAGAAAGATCACTTTCGTATTCCTCCTCATCATCTGGGAGGAAAACAGTCAGGCATTGGATCCAGTGTTGCTGCAGTATCGGCCTGGGAAGATTCACACATTGGGAAACACTCTGTGTTACGGACTTTTTGATCAGCTTTCTGACACATGGAATGATGCAATGACCAAATAGGATATTGACAGCTAAACAAACAACTACCCACTGTTGATTAAAATAGATATACTTTATCCAATCTACATTCTTATTGATCACTAACATGTGGAAATAAATTCAAATCAAACTGCTATATTATTTCTCTATACTATTCGAATTCAGCCCTTTATTGTGACATTGTATTACGACACTGTTGTGTTCCATGTAGATTTACACATACTGTTTATTTAATGCCTAAGTTGCTGGTTTTGGGTCTATTTCACTATAACTGGTGTTACTCAGCTGCACGTTCTTGGACTGCCATGGTTTCTCATGCCCTAATATGATAGGAAACACAATTATTACTGCACAGAAGAACAGAAAACCTCTTGCTGTGAGGTCACAGTGCTAGCCACTACACCACCGTGCAGCCCCACACTGAAACATAACTCATTCAATCTTCTCTTATGATCCATGCATTACTGTTTAGTAATCACAAGGAGATAACTCATACTTATGACAACAGATCTCTTAATTACAAGATCAGGTTTTCATAATTAAGAAAAAAGTTAAGGTTTAGCCTAGATTGGTAAAGTCGAAAAGATATTCAGATTCGGACCAGATCAGCTACTCATGAGAGAAATGAGTTAGGAAAGTTGGAAAGATATTCACAGATTCGGATTTCCCGGATCAATAACTCGTTAGCGAAACAGTGTAAAAGCGAAATGTTGTTAAAACGCAAACAAACAAGATAAGGTGAATAAATATGTTATTTTTTTTAATGCAACGCCCTTCCATAATTTAGAAAGGTTTTTTTCTTCTTTTTTCTTCTTCTTGCAGCACATGACGCCACACTGGGTGAAAGATTCAAACCCAAGATACCACATCTTTATGGCTGCATCTTACCAAAGAATAGAAATATCGACGTGTTGGGAAACCTTTGAACGCATCTGTGTGTTTTGTGATCTGTCTTTACTTTCACTTTCGTTTCCTGGGATTGAAAACCTACAGCCACTTCTCGTGAAACTGTAACATAACTCATCCACTTTTTCACTACATTTTCTCTTCTAACTTATGCGTTACTGTTTTGTAATCACAAGAAAATAACTCATTTTTATGACAAAAGATCTCGTAATTACAAGATCCGGATTTCATAATTAAGAAAAAAGTTAAGGTTTAGCCTAGATTGGTAAAGTCAAAAAGATATTCAGATTCTAACTTCCCAGATCAGCTACTCATGAGCGAAATGTTGTTAAAACACAAACAAAAGAGGGACCGTCTACAAGGTGCAATGCTAAAAAAACAAAAAAACATGCTGTGGTGTGTGACCAAAACCACTTGTGTAATATCTGTGTATGTCTCCTGACATTTAGTTGTCTAAGTAAACACACTTGATACCAGTTTGTATTCCCAGAGCACGGTTTGCTTCCGACTTTATTGCTACCTTAATTTACACAACGGTGCATCTTAATGACATCATCAACATACGACGGTTACCTGAACCGGAAGTATCCAAGATACTACATCCCCCTTCTTTTGAAACAAACATGGCTATAGCTGCCAAATGAACTAGTAAGCATTATCCACTTAAACATTTCAGAGAAACTGCATGTAGGCAGCTATGTATGTACAATTTGCAAGAACATTGTATTACTGAAAGAAATATGAAACAAATATCACATCAACAGTCCATGTCTAAATGGCATTTCAACTATTAAACTTAAACACTTTTATTTCTCATGGACATATCCTTCAGTTCTTCTGCTGTTGGGTATCACAAGTCTAATCTGTCTCTAGGCTTCACTATGCGGCCTGATCTTGTGGTAGTACAGTCTGGTGGCTGTTTGGGACCTGTATGAGACTCAGTGTCCTCAGGATCCACCTAGTGGTTGTCTGGTGGGAGTACCTGGCTTGCTTCACTTTCACAAGTCTGCAGGATGTGACGCCGGTTACGCCTGAGTATGTGGCCTCCTTCAGTGCGAATGTTGTAGGACCTCTGGGTATCTGCAGGCTCGACGACTTTTGCGGGTTCGCATGTCCCCGTGGGAAGCTTGAAATGGACCATAGCTCCTTCTGGTAGTGCCGGTAGTGTCCTAGCATTTCTGTCATAGTATTGTTTTTGTCTCTGCTGGCACAGTCGCCTCCTGCTGTGAACTGTGCTGCGACAGATAAGTTCAGGTTGCAGTTGTTTTTCCGTGATTGGTAGGATTGAGCGCAGACGCCTGCTCATTAGCAGCTGCGCTGGCGACTTCAGTCCATCAACTGGTGTGTTTCTGTATTCCAGTAAACTGAGGTACGGGTCTATCTGCTGTGCATGTGCTTTGTCCATGAGGGCTTTGACAGTCTCAACAGTCTTTTCAGCCAAGCAGTTACTCTGCGGGTACAGTGGGCTGCTCGTGGTATGCTCAAAGTCCCATGCGTGAGCGAAACCTCTGAACTCTTGTGAACTGTAACAAGGTCCGTTGTCACAGATTACTGTCTGGGGTATGCCAAATCTGGCGAACATGGATTTCAGCTTTTTGATGACAGTTGCGGATGTGAGGCTGGTGATTTTTCTACCTCACAGTACCTGCTATAATAGTCAACGACAACTATATAGTCAATACTGTGCAAGGTGAACAAATCTGTGGCTACTGTTTGCCATGGTCGTTCAGGAATAGGATGCGAGAGCATCGGTTCCTTTGTGTTGGAGCTGCGTCGCTCAAGGCAGATGCTGCAAGATCCTACTAGTGCCTCAATCTGTTTGCACATTCCGGGCCAGAACAGTACGTTTCTTGCTCGCTGCTTACACTTTTCCATTCCTAAGTGTCCAGTGTGTATGCGTGAAAGCATTTCAGCTCTGAGTGAGTGTGGCACGATGATTTTTTCACCTTTGAGCAGGATCCCATTGGTCTCTGATATCTCGTCCCGATGATTCCAATACTCGGAGACAGCAGGCGGACACCTTTTGTTTGACTCCGGCCATCCTGCTTGGATAACTTTTCTCAACATTGAGAGTTGCTCATCTTGTGCTGTGGCGGCTTTGATTTCTGCCATTTTGCGATCATTCACCGGTGCACTGCTGATCACCGGGTGGATTTGTAAATCCATGCCTTCACTTACAGAGTTGTCAAGACACTCAATTGGCTTTCTGGACAGCGTGTCTGCGACCGGGATTTGTTTTCCAGGCTTGTGTGTAATGGTAATGTCGTACCTTTGTAGTTGCAGTATCATGCGTTGTAGGCGTGGCGGTGCAGCTGCCAAGGGTTTCCGCATGATTGACTCCAGAGGTTTCGATTTTAGCGTAATTTTCTTCAGTCTCATTTAGTGTCTTGTATGCGACTGGTTTGTCTCCCTGAAGCAAGACTGCTCTTAAGCCGCATTTTGATGCATCGACTTGTAGTTTCACATCTTTGGTGTGGTCGAAGTATGTGAGCACTGGACCGAGCTCCTGTGTTTAGCAGGTCTTTCATTTGCTGGAATGCAACGTCTTGATTTGAGTCTCCCATGAATTCACTGTTCTCTTTCAGCAGTTGTCTGAGCGGGGGCAATTGTCTCTGAAAGTCTGGGTGCAAACTTGGAGAGGTAGGTAACCATACCCAGTATGGTCTCCAGCTCTGCTTTGCTGCGTGGGGGAGCCATTTCTTTAATTGCCTTGACCTTGTTAGGGTCGGGCTTGATGCCTTCTCGTGTCAGTCAATGTCCAAAATAGCTCACCTCAGAGACGCAGATGATGCTTTTGTCTTTGTTTAGCTTTATTCCCCTCTCCCTGGTTCTCTCCAGCATGGCTCGCAGGTTGGCATCGTGCTCCTCTTTGGTGTGGCCATACACCGAGATGTCATCTTCGATGGCTGCGACACCCTGAAGCCCCTCGTAGGCCTCATCAACTCTCCTCTGAAACACATCCTGTGCAGAAACGATTCCGAAAGGGAGTCTGTTGAACCGATATCTGCCGTAGATGGTGTTGAACGTGGTCAGCATGGATGATTCCTGGCTGAGTTTTATCGTCTAGTATCCATATCTAGCGTCTAGTACACTGAAGTACTGTGCTCCGGCTAGTCTTGGTGTGACATCATCTAGAGTGGGAAGTGGATAGTAGGGTCTCTGGATAGCTTTGTTTAGGGGGCGGGGATCTAAACACACCCTAAGCTTTCCTGTTTTTGGCTTTTCCACTACCACTAGTGCATTAACTCACTCAGTCGGCTCTGTGACCTTTTGGATTATGTCAATTTTTTCCATTTCATCAAGCTCATCTTTGAGTCGGTTGCGCAGGGCATATGGGATGCGGCGAGGTGGGCACACCACCGGTGTTGCAGAGGGTTGAAGGTGAAAGGTGCATTCTCCAGGGAATAGTCCAATGCCTTTAAATACATCAGCAAACTCTTCTGTGATGCTGGTGTGTGTTTTTGGCTGTGCGTCAACCATGTGCACTAGCTTGACCAAGTTTAGATCTAAAGATGCACGTAGGCCCAAAACAGGAGGAGCATTGTCTGCATACACGATGTCAAACTCTAGCATAGCTGTTTTCTGCCTGTATCTGCATGCTAACTTGCAAGCTCCTATTACTCCAAGTCTCTGTCCACCATATCCTGAGATGTTGCTGTCTGAGGGACCTAATGCAATACTTCCTAATAGTTTGTGAAATATTTTTACTGGTATTACATTAGCTTGGGCACCTGTATCTATCTTGAGCTTTAGCTTGTGCCTCGCTTTTCCTATTTCCACCTCTACGAATGCCTGTTCCCTTGTTGTATTTTTGTACTTTTTTATAATAGTGTCAATGTACAGATCCACTGGCCCCTGTTCCGTGCTTTCTGAAACAGCATGGACATTCTTGGGCTTGTATTTTGTTGGCTGATACTGTCTTTTTGTCCTACACATATTAGCAAAGTGGTTGGGCTTTTTACATTTGTTACACTGACGTCCTTTTGCGGGACATTCCTCCGTGCAAAGTGAAACATAACTCACTACATTTTCTCTTATGAGTCATGCGTTACTGTTTTGTAATCACAAGAAAATAACTCATACTCATGACAACAGATCTTGTAACTACGAAATCCGGATTTCATAATAAGGTTTAGCCTAGTTCAGTAAAGTCAAAAATATATTCCAAGATCAGTTACTCATGACTGAAACGTTGTTAAAACATAAACAAAAGAGAACAAGAGTGCGTAGTGACCGTCTACAAGGTGCAATGCTAAAATATATATATATAAATAAAAAAGACATAAAAAATTATTCAATAACTTCGTTTGTCATGCTGTGGAGTGTGACCAAAACCACTTTGTACATCATTAGTCCCCTCCTGGAACACTTATTTATCTTGGGAAAAAATGTGCTTTTGCTTCATTTTGGAGAATTCGTGTTGGGAAAAGCATCCCATAACTTCATTATTATGCAGTGTAGTGTCACCAAAATCACTTCATGCATCAATGGTGTCTCCTCCTGGTTAAACTAGAAAAGAAAAGCACATGACGCCACACTGGCTGCACCTTCCCAACGATTATAAATATTGACGTGTTGGGAAACCTTTGTCCTCTGTCTTCGCCTTCAGTTTGAAAACCTACAGCCACGTCTCATGAAACTGTAACATAACTCATCCACTTTGGTCACTACCTTTTCTCTTCTGAGTTATGCATTACTGTTTTGTAGTCACAAGAAAATAACTCATACTTATGACAACAGATCTCGTAATTGAATTACAAGATCCGGATTTCATAATTAAGAAAAAAAGTTAAGGTTTAGCCTAGATTGGTAAAGTCAAGTCAAAAAGATATTCAAATTCTAACTTCCCAGATCAGTTACTCATGAACGAAATGTTGTTAAAACACAAACAAAAGAGGGACCGTCTACAAGGTGCAATGCTAAAAAAACAAAAAAACATGCTGTGCTGTGTGATCAAAACCACTTCCCACATCAATGGTTTCCTCCTGGTTAAACTAGAAAAGATAAAACGTATTACAATGATCATATACATACAGGTGCATACATGAAGTTTGACCTCTGAATTTAAACCCATCACATGGCTTTAGGAGCAGTGGGCTGCTGTGGAGCAGGCCAAGGAGCAACTTGGGGTTTCGTATTTCGCTAATGGACAGCATCATATGTTTAAGTCTTACGTTTTTCTTTCTCCTTGAAGATATAATAGCCTATGATTATGCAACACTGGGTTAAATATTCAAACCCAATATGCCACATTTTCATGGCTGCACCTTCTCATCAAATAAAACCATTAAGAAGTCATGTGCATTGTCCTAAACACATTTACACATGAAGTATATGTGTGTCCACTCTGAGCAGCTTCCGTCTGCAGAGCCGTGATAACGGTTAACTGGGGACACCTTCATTACGACGCTCTGCTGCCACCTGCTGGTTTCACCCAGAGCCGTTTGGTGTCACCTGGTTACTGTTTGGGGAACATCACACAAAAAAACACTTGTAAACACAAAATCTCAGATTACATTTTCACACAATTGTTTACTATTGTTATATTATTTATGTCATTATTTAATATGCTTGTTTTCATATTATTTGTACAACTTGTTTTTATGAATATTGATGTAGTTTGCATTACACTTGATAGGAACTATATTTACGTCCTACGTTGTGCTGGGGACACATTTAGTCGTGGCAAGCTCCTAAAAGAAGACGTGTGGAGGGAGAAGTTTCTGTACTCCGCTCAAAGATCTGAGTTTAAAGTGATAACGAAGTGCTCGTGTTTGTTTCGGTAATGTTTCGTCGTGCATATTTGCGTGCAAACAGTTTTTGTGTAATGTGAACGCCAGTTTATTTTGTGTATGTTGAAATATATTTGAACAGTTGGACGGTGGATTGATGACGGTGTTGACTGAGACTTAAGACAGTTCTTCAGTAACAGAAGAACTAAGGTGTCGTGTATTTCCTGGAGGGAGTGGTAGTCGAACTCGGACCAGCGGGAACTTTTCCCTGAGCCAAATATTACAACAGTATTTCACAAGATATGAAAGGGCATTATTGTAAGTGATTTAGTGATATAAATCATTCATTATTTCATTGAAAAGAGGTAATTGATTTACTTAAGAAAAGAAGGATTTTTTTGTTTGTGTGCATTTAAGAAAGCTGGCATTTGGAGTTAAGCTTTCTATTCTGTCATATTTTCAAGCCTTTATAATGCCTGCTTTATTTTAAAAGGGTTAATTTAAAAGACAGTAAAATAATTTAGTAGATCCTACTCTCTTGAGTATTTTTGTAAAATGTTTGTTGTGAACTGCACTGCTTATTTAAGACAACTTGATTGTGTACAGGTCAATTTCAAATAATTTAAAATGTCACAAACAAGTAAAGAGAGTCAGTATGTAGGAGCGCTCATGGAACAAGTAGCAGAGACAGAGCAGCCAGATGAGTCGAGTGTTGTACAACAAGCAGTGCAGTCTGAAGAGCACGCACGTTAACAGAAAAAGGAAAATAATTTCAGAAAGAACAAACAAAAGAGCTACTACTTTGCTTTGACAGTATTTACGATGCTGGAAAGCTTTAACTAAGGTGGCTAAACAAATCTGTTACAAAACAGGATCCCAGTAACATCCTACATGAACACATCAGCAGTACTCCAGAGCAAGGCTTCAAGTCTTTGATGAAAATGAGTTGTATCCAGACCAAAGAAGTATACCACATACGTCTGAGTTGCCTACGTTGAGCAAGCAATTGATCAGGTGAACCCTGTGTATCAGCACCCACAACCACTAAGAGATGTGGCTCCAAGAAGTGTGCTTCAAAACAACACGGGAAAGCTTGTGAAAGTCCTGGCTGAGGCTATATCTGCAAATAGGCTACTACCCATTCCAGAGCCTACAATCTTTAGTGGGGATCCACTCAAGTTTAATCATTGGAAGTCTTCCTTTCAGACACTAATTGAGAGGAAAAATATTCCAACTGCAGAGAAAATCTTCTTCCTTCAGAAATATGTGGGAGGAGCAGCTCAAGAAGCCTTAGAAGGTCACTTTCTGATTGATTCAGAAGATTCAAATCACGCAGCATTGGTCCTTCAATGAGAGGATCGGCGGTTCGATCCCCGGCTCCGCCAGCCCATGTTGATGTGGCCTTGGGCAAGACACTTAACCCCAAAATTGCTCCCGTAACTGTACCTACGGTGTATGAATGTTAGTTACTCCTGATGGGCAGGTGGCTCCTTAGCCCCTCCCATCAGTGTATGAATGGGTGAATTGTTATCCGAGTGATCGTAAGACTAGAAAAGCGCTATACAAGTACAGGTCCATTTTACCTTTTATGGTGACACAGGAGAGCACGACAGTGACGCAATTGGAGTAAGTCACCGCATCATTGTAAGGAAAGTGACGCCTGAACCCAAACCAACAGTCGAGCTCAAACGTGAAGTTCACTATGTTTGCAAGACTCAGATCAAAGAAATGATCAGTCCAGATGATGTAATTAAGGTGCTAGAGTCTGATTTCAGTGAAAGAGTTGAAGAAGATGCAACTGTCTCTCAGGAAGATCTCCACTTCTTTTATGTTTATATTTATTTAATTTCATTTTAATCTAAGTATTTATATATAGGCTACTGTACGTTCTCTGGGTGTATATTATGCGCTACAACTTACATTTCATTGTGGAAACCTATGTTGTAAAATGCAAAACCAATTAACCTTGTAACTTTGTAAATTAGTCCATTTTGATAAATTCAACTGCAATTTATGTTTTCAAACTGTGGAGTTTACGTAAACCACGTACGACGGCTCATATCCTGCGTATGTTGCTGTAGTTAGCAATGGCGGAGCTCAAAGAGGCAGACGCTGCTCAGCTCCACGAGGAGGAACTGCGCCCGTTTGTTGTTTAGACGCTACATTTTGGACCGTAAAGAGGAGAATAAATTACAGCACAGTCATCGTCAGCACTGTGCAGTGAATTCACAGAGAATTTGAGTTTGTAACTTCTTAACTAAACAAGGTCCTCAACACGCCACGGGACCTAAATAGTCAACAATAATAGAGTCAAAAGCGCTGGAGCT
>JACSYO010000762.1:390000-394845 GCA_016806645.1 Ophiodon elongatus | reverse complement strand
TTTGCAGGATTTTCCATTTTAAAATAAAGTGTGTGTATGTATATGTGTATATGTGTGTGTATATATATATATATATATATATATATATATATATATATATATGTGTGTATATATATATATATATATATATATGTGTGTATATATATATATATATATATATGTATATATATATGTGTTATATATATATATATATATATATATATATATATATTAGTGTGTATATATATATATATATATATATATATGTATGTATGTATGTATGTATATATATATATATATATATATATATATATATTTTAGAGAAAAGGCAAGATTTGCAGGATTTTCCATTTTAAAATAAAGTGTGTGTGTATATATATAAATAAATAAATAAATAAATAAATATGAATCTTGCCCCAGGTATGCACTCCAATGCCTTACTGACGATGGACGACTGCTTCGATATGGGGAAGACGGCTTACAACGATGCAGACTACTACCACGCGGTGCTGTGGATGCAGCAGGCCCTGAAGCAGCTGGACAGCGGGGAGGAAGCCGTGGCCACCAAGGCGGACATTTTGGATTACCTCAGCTACTCCGTTTACCAGATGGGAGACCTCCCTCGAGCCATCGAGCTGACACGGAGGCTGGTGGCTATCGGTGAGTTGTGCAGATGACATCACTAATAAACATTAAACAAACACTCTTAATCTACACACTTGAGTGTTTGAGGGCATTTTTAACCCTTTATGAACACTTTCTGCATTTCTGCAGACTTTGTCTGAGGGAAGTGTCTTAAAGCTGCATTCTCTCTCCTGACCACCAGGGGGCGACTCCTCTGGTTGTATAGAAGTCTATAGAAAATGACTCTACTTCTCTCGATTTATTCCCTCAGTAAACATTGTAAACATGAGTTTGTCTCAATCTCTAGTTTCAAGTCTTCTTCAATACAGCATGATGTTCATTTAGTAAATTATGGTCCATTTAGAGTCAAACAGACCATAAAGCAGGGGATGCTTTAGGGGCGGGGCTACAAGGTGATTGACAGGTCGACACCAGAGACGTATACGGCGTCTCTACGTCGCTTTAAACCAGGTTCTTAACGAAGGTAAAGGGGTCCATTTAGGTCCACAAACAACAAAATCCCCTCGTCCTCTCTCTATTAATGTATAAAAGATATTTTCGAGACAATAATAATTGGAAGTTTTGCTACTGAGGCTTTCAGGGGGTCTGAAGATTCAAGATTCAAGATATTTTATTTGTCATGTGCACAGTTAAACAGAGTTACTCCGTACAATGAAAATCTTACTTTACTAGGTCCTCCTTCTACACAGAATTACAATAACACAGAATTACAATAACACAGAATTACAATAACTTAAACTGAAATTTAAGGTAAAAATGAAAAAAGGAGGTACATGTTAATAGTATATACAAATATAAAATAAGGCACAGAAATGTGAGAACAGTATTGCACAATCAGTGAAAATGAAAGTGTCAAATCAGGTATTTCACACACTGACTGTCACACACACCTGGTTTATTAATCATCAACCATTTACTTGACAAAAATTTACTTTTGACCAAAACGAGTAAATAGATTGTTTAACTATTCCCTCTCATCTCGAGAGGCGGGAGCCCGGAAGACGTTTCGAAATCCGGGAGCAAAGAAAAAAAAAAAAAATAATTATATATATATATATATATAAATAAATATAAATATATATATAAAAATAAATAAATAAATAAATAAATACCCACAATTAAATAACATGTAATGGCGTTGTCACGGTAACCTAATATGTCACTCCAAGTCCTCGTAGCCTCTCACACTGAACCGTTGGCCAGAGTGAACGGGTTCATGCTCTCAGCTTTTTAGAAGTCTAGAATAGCACTTGTATTTAAGTCCGTTTCATCCCCGTCTCTCACACACACACACACACACACACACACACACACACACACACTCAGACACACACACACACACACACACACACTCAGACACCGGCTAGCCGACCGATCTGGGAGGTAATTGGTGGGTTGCCGTGATACGCTTCGCCCTCCGGAGCCGGAGCTGCAGGGTGTTGTCCGTCTGAAGGAGGAGTTCGTGGTTTGTAACTGTTACTTCAGTCTTCTGCGTTGACAGCTGCAGACCATCGCTCTCAGATCTGTGGTTCGCTTCTTTTACAAGTCAATCTCAGTGACTTGAGCCGGAACTCACACGTACATTTATTCTATTTGTTGTATATATTGTGCATTTTTCTTATTTTCTTATTATTCTAGTCTATTTTTTGTATATATTGTTCTTACCTGTATGATTTAAATGCTGCTGCTGTAGCGGAAAAAAATGTCCTCTTTCGGGATTAATAAAGTATCTATCGATCTAACGTTTAACTGTCTTGCACCGACAGCCCCCGGCCACCAGAGGGCCGGAGGAAACCTGCGTTACTTCGAGCGGCTGATGACGAAGCAGCTCAGCGAGCAGGACCAGGACTACCAGCCGGCCTCCGAGGAGCCCATCCTGCTGGGGACCTACCGCAGGCCCAAAGACCACCTCCCGGAGAGGGAGACCTACGAGGCCCTCTGCAGGGGGGAGGGGCTCCAAATGGTGAGACCTCGTTGAGAAGTAGGAGGTCTGTGATGTGAAGAAATACTTTGTCTTAACGTACGATCTACAGTGTTGAATTAAGGGGAGACGCCACAGGTGAATATGGTAAAATAAATAATTAACTAATATAAATCACCGTGAAACTTCCCCAGTTAATTACTGACATTAAGAGGATTATTTTTTATATTACAAGTTTTCTAAATTGTTATGTGTAAATATGCAAATGAGGCATTATCTTGTCCAAATTTGCATACATTTTGGAAAAAGCCAGGTTCAAAATTCTTGTTTCATTTTGTTGACATATTAGAGACAAAGGTTTTTACAGAGGGGATTATGGATATTTCTATATGTCACTTCAGAAAACACTGTCAACAGCCATAAATAAAATCTATTTTCTCCATGTTTTTAGTATTAAAATGTTTATAAATCAGGTTCTGAATGATGTATGAACAAACCCCTCTGTAGAAACCTTCAGAATATATGTAGGAATGAAAGTGTAAAGTTTGGTGGATGTAAGAGCTACTGAAGTGGAGATTTCTGGATCAGAGTCTGAGAACAAACTCATTTAGAGGAAACGGCCTTTAAAGAGATGTTTAGTTAAATTACAGACATGAAGAAGACTCTACAGGTGAAGAGGGTCAAAAAATTAACTAATAGATATCACCATGAAACTTCACCAGTTCATTACTGACATTAAGGGGATTATATTTTGTATTACAAGTTTTCTGAAATGTTATGTTTAAATATGCAAATGAGGCATTATCTAATGGTAACTTTAGGAGAAATCTACAGATGCAAATCAACAAAATAGTAAAATAAACACCTGAATGTGTGTTTTGGATGTTTTTTTTCACTAGTCTGGAAGAAGACTTTGATCTAAATTAATTTATATTGAGCAGATAGATCACAACAATGATTAAAGGAATATATTGAATTGCAATAGAATCCCACAAGAACCGGCGGTAGGAGAAGTCCGCTCTGACTCGAGCTCCTCTCTCATCACGATCACGTCTCATCTTCCTCCTCTCGACACGATCACGTCTCATCTTCCTCCTCTCAACACGATCACGTCTCATCTTCCTCCTCTCATCACGATCACGTCTCATCTTCCTCCTCTCGACACGATCACGTCTCATCTTCCTCCTCTCGACACGATCACGTCTCATCTTCCTCCTCTCGACACGATCACATCTCATCTTCCTCCTCTCATCACGATCACGTCTCATCTTCCTCCTCTCAACACGATCACGTCTCATCTTCCTCCTCTCATCACGATCACGTCTCATCTTCCTCCTCTCAACACGATCACGTCTCATCTTCCTCCTCTCATCACGATCACATCTCATCTTCCTCCTCTCAACACGATCACGTCTCATCTTCCTCCTCTCGACACGATCACGTCTCATCTTCCTCCTCTCATCACGATCACGTCTCATCTTCCTCCTCTCATCACGATCACGTCTCATCTTCCTCCTCTCTCAACACAATCACGTCTCATCTTCCTCCTCTCAATACGATCACGTCTCATCTTCCTCCTCTCTCCACACAATCACATCTCATCTTCCTCCTCTCAACACGATCACATCTCATCTTCCTCCTCTCATCACGATCACGTCTCATCTTCCTCCTCCTCTCATCACGATCACGTCTCATCTTCCTCCTCTCTCACACAATCACGTCTCATCTTCCTCCTCTCAACACGATCACGTCTCATCTTCCTCCTCTCGACACGATCACGTCTCATCTTCCTCCTCTCATCACGATCACGTCTCATCTTCCTCCTCTCGTGTTTCACCAGAACGACGCGCGGCGCAGCCGGTTGTTCTGCCGCTACCAGGACGGGAAGAGGAACCCGCGCCTCCTGCTGAAGCCCATGAAGGAGGAGGACGAGTGGGACAGCCCGCACATCGTCCGCTACCTGGAGGTGCTCTCCCACGAGGAGACGGAGAAGATCAAGGAGCTGGCCAAACCCCGGGTGAGACTCGCGCTACGGAAATAATAATAAATCTAAAAACTCAACACGAGACGAGAGCACTGATGGAGTCTGTACATACGGTCTGATACTGTATTTGTCTCATGGACGTCTGATAGATAAAGAGTCGTAGCTCTTTTCAACATCAACTTCTAGGTTTTATGTTTTCACTTTGCTTATAGGCCAAAACTATTTTTTTAACCCGACGTGTTTACCTTAAATAAAAACAAACTGCAGCTTGCTTTGAATACTTCCTACTCTCCAATGCTCAAAATATGGATTTGTT
>JACSYO010000762.1:350000-385000 GCA_016806645.1 Ophiodon elongatus | reverse complement strand
AACCCTGGGATATGTGTATACTAGCTATTAACACTAGCAATTAGTATAAGTGATTTACAGGCTAATTGAAAAGGTGACGACTACTTTTAATTAATACTGCGTCTCTCCACAGTCTGCAGAGACGGGAGACGCTGGTTTTATATCCAGATACTTTGGTTTTCAGCTGAAAAAAGTAGTTTGGGAGTTTAGTTACTCTTAAAATGTTTGTATCAAAACATTGCAGAAAGAACTAAGAAACCAGTTTAATGGCACTGAGACCTTTTAGATAATAGACCATCGCTTCAGATCAATAAACACATCTGACTTCAGCTACGTAACACGACGTGAAACGATGTGGTGAAAGCAGCCGGTGGGTCAGTTTAAAAGACCAGGTTCCATTTTATTTTGCTCCGCTGAAGTATTTCTTTAGTCTTTCTAGTCTTCTCTCCCCCCCGTAGTGCACATAGACACTTTCTTGCACTCCTTTGTTGTGAAAAGATGTGTGACTTTGTGATTTTGTGCATTTTATTTCTCACAGGAGCTTGTTTTTGTTTTCTAATCACAATGAGTTTGAGTAGTTTCTCGTATTAACTGGGTGAAATCGGTTCTTTCTTGCAGAAGGATTTAGTTAGTTGGGTGTAAATAGCCACATTTGTTATTCCGCCTGAGTACAAATACTATTGCTGGCTCCTGACATTTTATTATTTTGATTAAATGACATGACATAAAAACTTTTAATGTGTTGGGTAAACATCCACTTGTATTTCTGGATGTACACAAACATTCAAAATTAATATTATTGTCATTATCATCACATTTGGGTTACTTTAAAAGCTAAATAAATGATCATTATTGTTATATGTTGTTAAGTAAAACAAATGTATCCAGTATTTTTGCTAAGGAAATAAAAGAAAAAGCATCCTTTTTGAGGATTGTTGAATAGCAGAGTTTATTTTTTTAAAGAAAAAAAAAAACCAAGAGAAAGTTTCCAAGTGTTTGTTCTTTTCTCAGATGAGTGACGTGGAGGCGGGAGGCTCCACCGTCTTCCCCGACTTCGGAGCAGCAATCCGGCCTCGAAAGGTGAAACGACTGTGTGTGTGTGTGTGTGTGTGTGTGTGGAGTGTGTTTACGCTTTCCGTCCGTCCGTGAGTGAGTGAGTGAGTGTGTGTGCACCTCCATGTCTGTCCGCGGCTAATGCACAATATTTTAAGGGTCCAGTTATGGCTGTGATCTTATTGCACCGCATTCAGCTTCTCTAATCCTTCCTCCTCCTCCTCCTCCTCCTCCTCCTCCTCCTTCTCCTCCTCCTCCTCCTTCTTCTTCTTCTTCTTCTTCTCGTGCACATCGGACGTCTCCATGATGTTTCCGCTCGTTGCATTTCTCCACAGGGGACGGCGGTGTTCTGGTACAATCTGTTCCGGAGCGGGGAGGGCGACTATAGGACCAGACATGCAGCCTGTCCCGTCTTAGTGGGAAGTAAATGGGGTGAGTCGAAGTTCAGATGCGTCACGAGTTTAAAAACTATTACACGGTTACAAGGTTTTTTTATTTGTCATTCACAGGGTTGCAAAACAAGATTTAGATTGTCGTCCCAATTTCATAAATAGGACAGAAAAACAACCAAGAAAATAACTGTATTATATATGAATATATTGATACATTAAATGGCATTAGTATTTTATAAGATGGGTGAAATCAAACTCATAACCAAGGTAACGTTAGCATGAAAACAAGCAAGCTAATGGTAACTAGCTAACGACTTAATGCTTCATCTACACACTCTTAGCACAAATGTAGGAAAAGCACATTACTATCTCCAGATAACAATAGATTTAAGACATTTTTCTGTTGTTTGCTTGCAGAAATTTACTTTTTTTTTTTTTCTACAGTGTCTCTTTTTAAGTAATTGTCTTAATAAATGTACACCTAAAAAAAAAAAGACACTATGATTTAAAGTTAGTGTAATTAGGTTACATGTCTAATCATGTTTTTATGAACAGGATGACTCCTCATTGGATGTAAAGGACTGATATTAGTCCGTGTTTATCTTCTGGGGCAATGCTTTCACCACAAGCCGACATGGAAAAGTGTTGTTTTCTATTATAAAGGCTGTTTTAAGTCCTCATGTTCTTTTGTTTTTGTTTGTTTTCAGTGTCAAACAAGTGGATTCACGAGCGTGGACAAGAGTTCAGGAGACCGTGTGGCTTAAGAGAAAGGGACTGAAGTGTGAAGCAAACCTACAGAACACACATATACACACATATACACACACACATATACACACACGCACACACACACACAGCCGCATTTATGCCTTAATGTTGGCAACACTTAGATTTCTCTCCCTCGACTTGTCTTCATGATCGAGAAATATTTCATGAACTGGCCGGATAATAATTTCTTTATTTTTTCACGTCATCCCCCGCTTTATTTAGATGGTTGAATTGACCCTCCGCTAAGCCCCGCCTCCTGCCGCTGTCAGAGCTACGTTACCATGGAGACCACACTGTCACTAACCGCTTCCCGCTTCCTGCATCAAAGTTATCTAATCTTTGGGAGAAAAAAATAAATGTATATATCCAGGATGTTAAACTGATTCAGCAGAAAAAAAAACAGGTTAAAAAAAAAACTTTTCAAAGTAAAAGAATTTGCGTTGGTGGTGATACAGATGAGCCCTTATTTAATTTAGCTAATATCTTATCTTAAAAACACCAAAACATACAGAAAGTGTGACGGAGAGCAGCTCATTCAGATTTATTTCAACGTCACATATACATATCTTTAAGAGAGAATATATACATTTACAATTTCTGGATAAGAAGCAGAAACAGAAAGAAGAAAAAGTTGTATTATTTTAAAAAATCCCTTTTCGAACTCTTTGTACCAAATCAAGCCTTTATTACACCGGAGTTGACGATTACCTAATGCGACAATATGAACACATTTTTTTATTGTTTAGCATGTTTTTGGGAAGAACTGAAACTATCAGAAATGTAATTTTACCAAAAAAAAAACTTGGTTGTAAAGTAAAGCTTTGGGCTGGTGTTAATTTGGGGAAACAGCTGTTGGTTACCATCGCAAATTCACTTTACTGCATCTTTGTGTTTACACTATTTAAACACTCCTGTCACATCATTCTTCATCCTTTTGCATCCAAAGTGTTTTAATTTCCTTCAAACCTGACAAGAAAAAAACACATTTCCTCCAAATCATGTCCCCGATGTTTTTATTTATATAGCGTTTAAATTATTACACTGTTATTTCACGTTTTGTGCTCTTTCTACAAGATGGCCAACAAGTCAATAAACGGTGTCTTTTATTATAATGTGTTGTGTCTTTACTGTTTCTCATGGTTTCTCACATCAAAAAGCCAACGGGATTTCTCCATCTGATTTTGGATTAATACGGAAAATAAACTATGTGGCAAACAAATGCTTACACGTTTTGTTCAGCAAGATAATCTTGAAAAATAACAATGGTCCCTGGAGGTAAACAGTAACAGCACTGAATTCACTTTCAACCCTTAGCATGGAACAAGTTACATCAGTCAAATCATCCCTTTACTTTATAGAGTACCTGCTGTTACATTATATAACATCATGATTATAGTGGTTGCTTTACTTGGCTCACAGTGCGGAACCACTGCATCATCTCATAACTAGCTTAATTTAATTAAACTTATCGTCAACATGAAGAATTGCGCCTGATATAAACTTCTTCCTCTGTGCCATTGAGCTCCATCGTTGTCCAAAAACTAATAAAACAACATCAATGAGCCACGTGAATAGACATGGAATAAGAGCGCCTGGTAGCGAGGCAGAGGGACGGTTAGAACAAGTGTAGCATTAAAGCATGGTGGAATTAACAAGTTAGCTAACTAGCCAGCTGTATGCTAGTTAGCTACTTAGCTGGTCCTTCTCCAGAGCGTCGGGTAGCGAGGCGGAGGGACGGTTAGAACCTGTGTAGCATTAAAGCATGGTGGAATTAACAAGTTAGCTAACTAGCTAGCTGAACGTTTGCTAGCTAGCTAGCTTTCTAATTCCACTGTGTTTTAATGCTACACTGGTTACAGAAAATAAGCCAAACAAAGCTACGCTAACTTGTCCTACGCTGTGACAAGAGTGTGTGGAGGAAGTTGTTAAATTTTACTCATTTATTCTGAGTCCACGACATATCGTTAAGGCTGTTTTTACAGAAGTTAGCCCGCTATATTTGTCTCTATGGCAACGAGTTAACACCCAGTGAACAAAATCGAGGACAAAAACATTAAATACAGAAATCTCTCTTATGTTAAATAACCAAAACAGCTCTAACTTTGTTTGCAAATTGTGTTTCAGAGCCTTTTAAAGTGTTATAATTTAGTTTTTTATTACATATACAACAACATCACTTAAAAATAAGTCTGACAGGTCAAGAAACGTGAGCCGAGGATCAGACGGTTGTAAAGTAAAACCCCAGGAAAGTCAAGTTGATTAAAGATAAAAATAGAAGCTAAAGCTACAGATCACAGTGTGAAGGTGAACCACCACGTTACGGTGGCGATCAGAAAACAGTGAAATGAAGGAACAACACTGTTCCTGTAAAGCTGTGTAGATCTTTATTCGCTATTACAATCATCGTAACACATTCAGTAAACCTTCAGTAGCTAACGTGTGCTAACGTTAATGATGAGCTAACGTACTCCGCTCAACGTTTAGCTCCACAGGTTTTTTTTTTACGTAGAAAAGTAACGTTTTAGAAACGTGCATCTCCTTCCGAACTCTCCGGGTAACGAGTATCACTATTACGCAACGTATCACTATTATCCACTAAACCTGAAAGTTGTCGTACCCTGAATGAAGGTCCTGTTTTAACCTCCCTTCCACATAGTTGTCTAGTATAATAGTGGATTATTAGAGGTCACTTCTTTTGACTTCAAAAAGGATCGCAATCTACAACCAGTCCGATCATGTTTCCGCTTCACTGTTATTATCAATAACTGATAAGAAATGACGGCCAAAACTACAACAATAAAAACCCAAGTTGTAATAAAAAACAACTTTAAAAAAATAAATAACCAAATCAAAATCCGTTCTGATCAATAATTCAAAAAATTCAAATAAAGGCCTTTTTTTGCACCCGTCGTGAACAGTTCAACAAAATCAATTTCCTTTTAACTGCATATTTATTTAGACAGGCCAGCAGTACGCGGCGTAGGATTGAATAAACCTCACAAACACAACACGAGCTATGATATGAACATAAAAACATACTGAGAGCCCAACGTAAAGATGGCAGAGAAAACAAAAAGGGAATAGCTTGGTACACAATCACTGAAACCGGTTGTTTGAGTCTATTGGAGCCACATGAGAACATGAGAATCTCCGCTAGTGTTTGCATCTTGTCAGGTGTGGGTTTTTTTTTTGTGTATTCTTCTTCTTTCACCTGAACACAAATCAAACAGCTCGAGGCTGTTCGGTCTCACGGGTCCGTCTAAGCTTTGGCCTGTAGTTGTAGTAAAACCCTGTTCACAACAGGTGGTGGTGGGTGGTGGGGTTTAGTGTTACTCCGTCACTCTTCACAGTACATCCTTCTCAAAACAAAACAAAATCTTCAAAAAGCTTCGTATGATACAGTTCATGGTTCTCAGTGATGGTACGCAGGATTCCATGTGCGGTACCAGGACCTGAAAGGACCAAAAGGGGGATCAGGTGGTTATCAGAACACGGGAAAGTACATTTACTCAAGTACTCAGTAGGGGTACTTGTACTTCACCAAACAAACTTATAGAATATGATGCAGTATATTTAACTATCCTGCAGGGATGAAATATTTTTGTCCAACCCGGAAGTTAGCATTGAACTGGTTTCCTTGACAAAAAGCTAAAGGGATTTATTTACATTAAATTATCTGCAGAAAATAAACAAACCTTTATGATACTAACAGGTTTTGTTACTTTCTTTTGGTCACTTTTATGATTTTTGAAGCGTGAATACGATCAGCAGAAGTGCTAAGCTAACGTTATAGCCACTTAGCTAGTCCCAGCTCTCACGTAAAAAAGCTTCAAAATTCACCTAGAGGAGTATCTACTGATGTATTTCTAGAGCAAAACAATAGAATCTGTTCAGCTTGTGTTAACCACAGATTTAATTTCAGACATCTAAACAAAAGCCCATTAAAAAAAACACCGTCGTGCAAAAATGCTGACTCATTTCCTGGTTTTAGGACTCCTTCCTTGCAGAGCTCTCTATATAAAGGAGTTAAACTTTAAACATCTACAGCAGTAAAATGCAGCATGCACATTAACATGAAACATCAATAGTAATAGTAAAACAGAGATAGCTACTTTTCATACTTTGAGTACTGATAATACTTATATACTTAATATTTTGAATGCAGGACTCTTGCTTGTCGCGGACTATTTTCATAGTGTGGTATTAGTACTTTTACTGAAAGGATCTGAATACTTCATCCACAACTTTACTTCATTCAGCAATTAAGTTTTGATCATTCATTGAAAGAAATACTTTTAGGAAACTTGCAGATAAGGTTTGTTGTCCTCCTAAATCCACAAATTGTTATTAATACACTTTGTATTTTGATTAAACACACGCAACATAACATGGAAATTTGTGCTTTTTAGAGGCGCTGGTAGGCAGATTTTGTGACGAGTCTTTATAATAAGCTAAGCTAACTCTCTCCTGAAGCGACTGTGAGCAGTTCGTTTCAAACATTGGAAACAGGAAGAAACTGCTCGACTGGCAGACAAAATCTGACCACCAGCAGCTCTGAATCTTTCAGTATCTTTAAAATGCATTGGAGACAAAAGTCTGATGTTTCTTACGGCGTGCTGTAGGAAGCCGGGTTAACCTGAGACGTTAGAGAGACGGAGGCTGCTGACAGACTGTTGGGAGAAGCCTCCCGACTTCCACTGTTTGGAGAGGAGTTCGATGAAACTGGAAGGAAAAGGTAAAAAAACATCATTTTATATCATTTTATAACAGAGGTGTGCTATTTAGCCCTGGTTAGTAAGATGAGAGATGAAAATGTTTATCACTAGTTATCAATAGTTGGACGTAGGAAACGGTACTTGCCTCCGCCTGTAGCCGGAGGGCTGTAGGATCTGGACGATGTGGCCTGATACTGTGAAAATGCATGAGATAAAGCAAACTATATATATATGATTTATGATATACCTAGACACCTATACCTATGGAGGAACTGCAATTTAATGATTTCATTTGCATAATAATAATTCAGCTCATTTTCTGTAACGAATGTAGCATTAAAGTGTGGTGGAACTGGCTATTTTTGCTAGCCTGCTAATGCCACCATGCTTTCATGCTACATGGGTTGCAGAAAATGAGCCGAAGAGTGAACTGAAGCCCAGCGGTCTAACGGTCACTCTGCCACAACACTTTATCACCTTTTTCTTTTGTACTCGTCAAATGACCACAGAAAACAGTTCAATACCCGTCTTACTTCTATGGTTGCAACACAATGTGCTGCTACACCCTGAAACGGATGGTTAGCATATATTAGCACACTAAGGGACTAATAAAGGATTATCTTATTTTATAAAGACTGGAGGCAGAAGGAAACAGCCAGGCTCTAAATTAAATTATATTAAGTAATTGTAACAATTAATACAAATAACAATGAATTAAAGGGGAAAGTACATATGAAAATGTTATGTTTTTTTTATTCTAAGTGAAAGAGATGGATGTTTTAGACTGCTAACCATTCTAGAGTTGTAGCTGTGTGACTTGACCGATAAACTCGTCACCGGGCAGTAGATCCTCTTCTCCTTCTGACGCCGATTGCAGAACCAAACTCGAACCACCTCCTTCTCCATGCCGAGCTGCTCTGAGATCAGGGTTATCTCCTCAGAGTTGGGCTTGGGGTTCTGAAAACAACAACAACAACAACATTAAAAACAGGATTTCCTCATTTAATTCAAATGTCAAGGTCTTTTAAAGGTATATAGCTGCCTGGCAACCACTGGTGTCCGTTATATTGCTCTATATCAAGATCTTTTAATATATACGTTAAAAACACATCACTTAATATGTTTGTAATAGAGTTTTTTGACTCTACAGATGTAGAGATTAGACGTGAAGAGACAGAAAAGTCGGTTGATAATGCTTACCAACTTTTCTTCTATGCATAATAAATTCTATAAGTTAGTATGACGAACTTGCTCACAATGAAAAACTTGTTTATTATCTCTGCCAGGAGGATCATGCCATGTCATGAGTGAGTGAGTGAGTGAGTGTGAACCTCTGTGTCTGTCCACGGCTTATCTCACATTCTGCTCCAGCAAACTGGATAATATTTTGTGTGGCCAGCTAAAGGACCTTTGTGTGATTGTGGTGACTCGCGCTTTCTCAAAACTCCTTTTATTGCCTGTGTTATGGGCCGTTCACATGTTCCGTCTAGAAATGCATGAAAAACGTCCAAGGTGGTAATTTAACAGTAAGCTGCTGACTAAATTAAACACAGCCAGAACAAAGATAGATGGATTTCCAGCACCTTAAATCCTTCACAGTAGCTTTACTACTTAATTTGTCAGTTTGGTTGACCTTTCAAAAGGACGTCTATGAACTGGAAGCAAGTAAAAAAAGTCTGTATGATAGATGATAAAGCTCTGGTTAGTCCTGCACACAAATTATTAACTTTTCCTCCAAATATCTACCGTAGACTGATATTTATGGCAATAAATTCATTAATTTCAGCTGTAATTAGTTGTCCCTCGGCTTTTGAGCGTGCCTTCCTTGTGTCTACATTGACAACAATGGATTTGAGGGCGCAAAAAAACTGCTGACTCACTCCTCTTAACCAACCCTTAGCCAGTAGCGGCCAAAAGTGCGCTTTGGTCCGCTACTCTGCGCCCATTGGCGGGATAGAAGTTTTCTCACTTTCAGTAATTTTTGGACAGCGTGTTTAGCTAACCGCTAACGGAACAAAGAACATGCACACAGCTGAGTACGTCGCAGCCAAATCCAATAGGACGACTTTGAGCCGATGCAAACATCGCCGCTTGTTTTTGAGTTTGAATCAAGTCTTTTTTTACGACGCCTTACAGCCCATTGGTGTCTAGACAATAGTTAACCAGCTGTGGTTCGTATTCATTCAATCACACAATACAACAGTGGTCGTTGCAGACCCTACTGAGTGCACCTTTCTAGTTTTAGATATTGATTCGGTCTTGAACTCACATCAAGGAAACGCTTCTCCAGAGTAAGCTTGATGTTCGTTTCGATGCTCGTCCTCTTTTTCCGTTTGCGCCCGTAACCCTCCAACAGCGGCGGCAGAGAGGTGGGGTTGCTCATCGAGTCAGGAGGTGAGTTCTCTAATGTAAAAAAAATAAATATAAAACACGGAGAGTCATCATCATCTTTGAACAGCAGAACAATCTGATAAGTTTCACAGTTTCACTCTGAATTTTAGGGCATATTTTGTGCTGCAGAATTAGAACTTGAGACTTTTCTTTTGTCAAAAATCTTCAGCAATCTTCAAAACTTTCAGCTTAAAATTCTTCTTAAAGAGATACATTTGCCAGAATAATCAGTGATACCATGGAAACCGTGGTCACTGTGTTGTACCTGCGTCACTCAGCCATTTCTCCAGCAAAGGTTTGAGCTTGCACATGTTTTTGAAGCTGAGGTTTAGAGCCTCGAAGCGAGAGATCGTGGTCTGGCTGAAATCGTTCCCGTACAGTTTTCCCATCGCGAGGCCCACATCTCCCTGAGAAAACACAAACACGTGAACTACGTCACCTTCTCATCGTGCAAATGGAAAAGTACAGATGTAAGAACAAATTATATTTCATCAGTTTGACAAAAAGATTGCGACCCCAGTCCTCTCCAGTGAATCGAGTTTAGATTCTGCTGTTTCCAAGATCAAGAATGAACTTTCACGCTCATATTTGGTCAGATATCAGGGCCATTTTAGTTTTAGGATTAAAATAAGAACCATAAATACTAAATAAATCTTTGTCATGAAAATAAAATCTGATCGCTGCAAACATGACGACATATTTTTGAAAACTTTATCCAAACCAATCAAAATCTCAATGTCATTGTTAAAGGAAAATTCTTGTTTATTCCAATTTGGGTCTTATTTTTGTAGTTTCGTCCACCAATTTCTAACATTTTACTCACTAAAGTACAATTAAATACAACAGGACAATGAACACAAGATGAAGAGACTTGTTATCAAACTACCAACTAGCCAGATTATATGAACAACTTTATTTAGAAGGAAAACTGAAGGAGAAAAGTTGGTGCAGGAAGTCTGTAAACTGTGATGGATGTTGATAACGGAAAGTTTGGGTTATAATTTTCCCGTTCACCTTTAAGACACGGTTCTTTAAAAACCTGCCTGACCGTCTGAATGCTCGTGTTATTATTTTGACAGACATGATGGCCGATGCAATTTAAACCCAAGTTGAAATAAAGCCGAAAAACTGCTGACAGATCTTGTAAGCTCCAGAACAAACTATTAATACTGCCTGAGGGAGCGACCTGAGAATTACAGGATACAAAAACATGTTTGGTTTGAAGTAAAACTCCTCTCCTACTGCACAAAAAACCCACTAACATTTGACTTTTGTTTTTAGTGGGAAAAGATATAATCAGCATTTATTTCTAGGACTCTGCATCCACTGAGGTGAATTCATAATTCATAAAATAAATAGATTTATATGCTCTCCTCAAAGCCACAAGGCTCCAGTAAGCCAACAGTAATTTTATTTCTCTAATTGTTGAAACACACTGCATTCAAACTCGACAGAAACAAAATAAAACTCTAACCATCTTGGTTTGTCTTTCCACTGTTTCAACAATCACCAACTCTGGTTTGGTCAAAATAAGTTAGATGCGTTAGATCCAGCGGATATTTGCGCTCCTCAAACTCACAAGACTCCGTTGACAGAAACATTGTTTTTACCTCCCTGATCGTTGTCAAACTCAACAGGAAACAGAATAAAACTCATCAAAACCACCTTTGTTGTCTTTCACTGTTCCAACAATCACCAACTCTGGTTTTGTAGAACTAAACCCCACAGAGTTAAATTCACAGAGTTAGATGTGAACGTTGTACGCGCTCCTCAAAGCCGCCGGACTCCATTGACAGAAACATAGATTTGTCCTTGCTGACCATTGTCTGGTCAAATCCCTCTTTGTTAGTCTTCCAATGCTCAAACCATCACCAACTCTAGTTTGAGAGTTTGAAAAAGAAACTGAATAAGTCACAGATATAGAAAAGAAGAAGTAGCCGCTATAGCAACGCCACTGTTTACTAACCCAGAAAGGCTACTCTTCTTCTGGCAATGAGAAATGAGTCTATTTTTAAAGGGTTTTCCTGTGTTAAAAAAACCTGCATATAACTGCTAATTTTGGTGGAAAAAGGGTGTTAATGTCCTTAAAGACCCTGGAAACTTAAATATTCACCAGAACATAAAACAACTCAATAAGCAGCAGTTTTCAGGGACTTTAAAGGAAAACAAAGCACAGTTCTTCTTCTTAGTTACCTGGGTGAAGCCCAGTTTGATGCGTCGTTGTTTGAATGCTTTAGCAAACTGCTCCAGCTCCTCCAGATCACTGGGTTCCTCCTGCGGTGGCACCGACATGTGTTTGGGCATCTGCAGGTGGGACATGTCCATGTGGTTCTCCATAGACGGGCCCACCAGACCAGAGCGACTCATAGCCTGGATCAGAGAGGCATCACAGAGATAATCTTTCAGTTTCCGGGTAACGTAAAAGAAAACAAAAGTTTTTTACTCTCCTGTAGCACAACGACAACAACAGCAGCTATAATGCATCGGCAAGACTCAACGTCTACTTGGCCAGATGTCCAGATTTTGTCTCTCGGCTTCATGCATTCACTGATGTGTACGGAGACAGGAAGTGGTCTGGATTTACCTGGGGAGTCAGAGCCAGACCAGGTTGATGCTGGAGGAGACTAGTTTGACTCTGGCAGGGAAGGGACAGCAGGTTCTGCTGCAGAAGGGCTGCAAAGGAAACACATATTTGTTGTCAAGAAATAGATGCAGCACGAAAATGTAATTTCTACGTTTCTGTTTGTGTGCAGATTAAACTTCAGTGAGCTTTAGAGGTTTTGCTCGGTGTATTTTAAAATTACGGATGGATCGTAAAATAGTTTTTATCCTCCTGTTACTTAATTAGCTCAAAGGCGGAAGTGTAAACTTTGCACAGAACCACAGACTGTATATGAGAAGTGGACGTAGTCAACGTGACGTCACCCGTTGGTTTGTGGACTATGTTTTTCTTTTTAAGCCTCAAGTTCTGTCTTTTCCACCTGCATTCACTCTTGATGCTAAGCTAGGCTAACTAGAATAAGAATGCTTTTCAAGGTATTGGACTATTCCTCGTGGAGAACACGTCTATGCTAACAGATATATTTTTGCTTTTTTACCAAGAATAAGTCCTGGACATTAAGATAAAAACCTTTTGTAGTTAAAGAAAGTAATTTGTGAGATTTAAAGGGGCTGATTTGTTCCCTTTAGACGGAGCCAGGCTAACTGTTTCCCTCTGTTTCCAGTCTTTGCGCTAAGCTAACATAACCGTCTGCTGTAAGTATTTATATTTACTCCACAGACGTGGACGTGGATCTTCTCCTCTAACTCTCAGCAAGAAATCTGATTCAGCATATTTTCCCTAAATGGATGTCCTTAAACGAAAGCTTCTGAATTAGAGCACACGTCCCTGAAAAAGAGTCAGTTTCAGGACTCTACCTTGGTGGCTGGTGGGGCTCTGGGAGAGCAGGAAGGGGGAGGGAGACGACAGGTGAGACGGTGGCATCAGAACCAGCTGCTGCATGGTGTGAAGAGAGGTGAGCTCCTGGAGGAAGGACACAAAAACACAACAACAACGAGCCGTAAATACATATATATATATATATATATATATATATATATATATATATATGAGCACTGTGCAGTGGCCGAATGTACATTTACCAAAGCTTTTTACTGAGGTACTTGTACTTCACATGAATATTTTGATTCAATGCTGCGTTATTATTCTACTCCACTTCCATTTCAGAAGGAAATATTGTACTTTTTATTTCATTACATTTATCTGACACCTTTAATTACTATTTTAATTACATGATGCTTTGCCTTAGTTTGTAACTCAAAGTTATTTAAAGTAGTAAATGTTATCAACAACATAAATTATTTCATTGTTAAATCCCGTTTACTTCTTAGAGACCAATGTGACCAAATGTCTTGTTTTTTTGGGGATTTTTCTAAATAATTCTTTGGTGTTTTTTTTACTGTGTTTCTCCAGTGATTTAGTGCAGCACTCTTTACTTTATCTTTACTTCGAGTCCTTTAAATGCGTCAAAACTCCCATAATGCAACTCGATAGTGTCCATTTCATTAGACGCCTCCCTTGCCTGTTAAATATCCTCATCTTTCAAATTCCATACCGCCGGTTTAAACTCAGGCTCTCTGTTAAAAAAAAACGTCCAAATCCGTCTCCAAACCCAAACGGAGATATTCACTGATGACATCACTGATGACATCATCGGGGTCATTTTCTCAGAATTGACACAACGGTGTGTGAAACAGTTTTCACTGGTTTTAGTTGTCTCCTCTCGACAGGCAAACCTTTTTATTTAAAATGCACGAGTTTTACTTTAAAACAGAGTCGTTTTAATAAATTTAAAGTTACCTCAGTAAGAAGTAAATAAACTCCTTTTGCACCTTTTGCAACTCTGATGTGCACTTTCTGACACAATATGCATCGTGTAAAATAGAATGATATTTTGCAATGAAAATCGGCTAACTACCATTTTTATTAATTTATTTAAATTTTATTTTGGCCTGGGATTTAGGGGTTATAATGTGGGGTATTCATGCACTTTTATTTTATTTATTTATTTTGACACACTGACATTTTGGGGTTATACGGAGGTATTTTATTTTATTGATTATTTTATATATATATATATATATATATATATGTATTTTATTTTGGCTAACTGGCGATTTCTGGGTTTTGAGATGGTACGTTTATTTATTTTTAAGCTCTTGCGTCTTGCCGGGTTTATTTGAGTTGAGTTTGTGTTTATGTGTTAAATAGGATAATAATAAAAACGTTAAAACAACAGACCCCAGACAGCTGACCTCCAGGCACTGGAGAGCTCTGTGTCAGGTGACATGTCTTCAGTGTGGCGGCTGAATGAGGCGAGGCGTTGATCTCCTCTGTCTTTATCTGAGACATCGAAAGCACAGCCAGTGACAGCATTAACTCAGATTTCTTATGGACAGATTAAATAATTAAAAGGATGGGAAATATATTGTCGGTGCATAACTTCGGAGGGGGGGGGGGGTGAGCGTGTGTGTGTGTAGAGAGACAGCACACACACGCACACACACTTCTTCACGCTCCAGGACCAGTTTGGTCACTAAACATGACACAAAGAGTGATAGACTCTCACTCTTCCCTCGGGCTAGCCAGTATGCAAATACCCACCCCCCCTCCCTCCCACCCCTCACCCTCCTAACCCCTGAAAGCTGTGTCACTTCCTGAAAACACTAGCGCTGAAAAAAAAATAAAATACCCTCCCATTGCCAAAAAAAAGTGTTTGGAGAAGTAATCCAAATAGCTGCAAACTATTTGAGGTGTTTCTAAAGAGTCATTATTGACATCTGTGGGGAGAGCAGGTAGTTTATCCTCAGGGTGTTAGGCGTGTTGAAAAAAAAAAGTCAGTTGTGTGTCTCGGTTTTACGGTTCGGTACTTTTCTCGTGTCTCCTGGCTATTTATATTCCAACTTAGCTTCGTTATTAAGTGCACATCAAGTCTTGTGATGATCTTTATTTCTCTTGTTATCACCAAATACCACGAAGAGACAGAAACCAACAATTAATTCACACTTTTAAACAAGTATTTTCTGTTTTAGGGAAATTACTGGGTCTTTTTTTCAAAATAAACAATATACATGTGACCTGTTTTTAAAGATTTGTCTTCAGTTGGAATCAATGGGTATAGAAAGTATGAATACACAGACTTAATAAAACATTGTTGTTTTTTTGTTTTGCACAGGAATTGTTGAACATATAGAATAACACCTTTTAACATACAAGCAGCGAGACCTCGTTTATAACACAGGGTTTGTCTTCTCATTTGCTTTGGCGACCATTAAAAAATAAATAAATAAATAAATAAACTAAACCGACTTACAGCAAGAGTTGCGACATTACGTCAAAATTAAACACCTTAATGCTTCATCCGCAGCCTGTTGTCACAGCGTAGGAAAGAACATTGCTATCGCCAGATGATTGACAACTTTATTTGCCTAATTTTCTGTGACATTAGCTCGATAGCTAGTTAACTTTTACCTACTGTTGAAATCTGAATTTAAAAAGCCTCTGTTGTACAGGAAGTGTTCAGTGTCAGCTAAACAGATATTTGCATATAAGAAACATTTCCAGGTTTAACTGCCATTGTGAAGAAACATCTAAACATTTTGTTGGTGGTGTTTTTCTCTGGATGCTCTTTCTCATCATTTTCAGTTATTTAAGAGGGAAATGGCTTAAAAACTATAACAATAAGTTACTTTAATGTTAAAGATATTTGGCAAAAATTAAAAAAATAATTTAATTCATGTCTGCTAAACAGGGAAAAGGTCCCCGCATGTAAAACTAAACAATCAAAATCCTCCTGAAGACAGTTCATTATTCAATAAATCCTCATTGAACACAGGAAGTGCATAAATAAAATATTAAACTCTGTTACTTACGTGTCGATGGAAGTCGATTCCGTTTTGCTCTAAATGTCGGAAGAGAGAGAGAAAGACTCAGTTTGTTTTTTAAATGTCGACATTCAGCTTCTTCAGAGTGACACAACAAATTAAATAATATAAAGATGTCTGTTATCATTAAATATTAGATTTCACCACGAATTTGTTGTTTTTAAGGCTGCAATGACATGATTTGACAAGGCTTTTATATAACTTTATTTCAAATTAAATTAAACTGAACAAAAAGTAATGGTGGAAAAACAAAGGTGACTTTTTTGGGGTTTTCTTTGTTAATTAGATTTGACTTGGATCTAAAAAGAACACACCACTCTGGGAGGATAAAGTGTTACAGTAAGAACAACTTATGTCTCATAAGCAAGATGAAGTAAGATATGAAACATGTTGACAGTTGACTTGAATCAGTGCAAACTGAACCACAACATAAAATCACCTCATTGCATTAGTTATGTGAGTCGCTGGTTACTGAGTCGTTAGTGTTGTGAGTCGTTGTTATGTGAGTCGTTAGTTATGTGAGTCGTTAGTTACGTGAGTCGTTAGTTATGTGAGTGAGTTGTTAGTTACGTGAGTCGTTAGTTGTGTGAGTGAGTTGTTAGTTCGTGAGTCGCTGGTTAAATGAGTCGTTAGTTAAGTGAGTTGTTAGTTTTGTGAGTCGTTGTTATGTGAGTGAGTTGTTGTTTGTGAGTCGTGGTTAAATGAGTCGTTAGTTATGTGAGTCGCTGGTTAAATTAGCCGTTAGTTATTTGAGTCGTTAGTTATGTGAGTCGTTAGTTATGTGAGTGAGTTGTTAGTTATGTGAGTCGTTAGTTAAGTGAGTCGTTAGTTACATGAGTTGTTAGTTATGTGAGTCGCTGGTTAAATGAGTCGTTAGTTATGTGAGTCGTTAGTTATGTGAGTTGCTGGTTAAATGAGTCGCTCGTTATCTGAGTCGTTAGTTATGTGAGTCGCTCGTTATCTGAGTCGTTAGTTACATGAGTCGTTAGTTATGTGAGTCGCTGGTTATGTGAGTCGTTAGTTATGTGAGTTGTTAGTTACATGAGTCGTTAGTTACATGAGTCGTTAGTTATGTGAGTCGCTGGTTATGTGAGTCGTTAGTTATGTGAGTCGTTACGCCCACTCTGTAGTCGCATGAGTTGTTGGTCATGTGAATCGCAAGTGACTTATCGCTTGTTTTTAGTTTTTTCTTTTGTAGTTATGTTTTGTTCTGTCTGTACAAACACTAAAATATTTTCTTGCTCATTACTGTTGTTTTTCTTGTTTTCTCTCCTATTTTTGTCGCGTATATTTTGCCTCAATCAGGGCTGCACGGTGGTATAGTGGCTAGAACTGTCACCTAAGAGCAAGAGGGACCAGGGTTCGATCCCCGATCCCGGGCGGTCCTTCTTTGTGGGGTTTGCATGTTCCCTCCGGGTTCTCCGGCTTCCTCAGACAAGCAGCTCAGGTTAACTGGAGACTCTAAACTACCCGTATGTGTGAATGTGAGCTGAATGGTTGTCTGTCTCTACGTGAGCCCTGAGATAAACTGGACACCTGTCCAGGTGAACCCTGCCTTCGCCCAACGTCAGCTGGGATCGGCTCCAGCACCCCCGAACCTGAATAGGATAAGCGGTTTGGATAATGTAATAGAAAAAAAATGGGAATATTTTTGCCTTGATCAATATTGCTTAAATACACAAGTCTTTTTAAGAAGGTTTCGTCCTGCGTCAGTCCGTGTTTAAAGAGAGGACAGGCAGAGCGCTGGTGGAGGAGGAGCAGGGTTCAAAGGTGTGCTGGATAAGCTCACATCATTTGAATGTCAAATGGGGCCTTCGTGGACTGTGTGTGTGTGTGTGTGTGTGTGAGAGAGAGAGAGGCGGTGAGCTGCTGGAGACACACGATGCAAATACACCAATAAACCCTCCCCCCCTCACCTCACCTCACCTCACCACCACCCCACCATGTCACTTGCCCCCCAGCACAACCAGCATCACAGCCAAACTTCCAGTATGGAAATGACCAAGACATGCAAATCAGCTGTGAGCGCAGGAAGCCGTGTTAGCGCTCCGTCCTGCACACACACACACACACACACACACTCACACACACTGAAAAACAACGGCTGCGCACTATACATCTCCATTTGAACCAGTTGTTTTGTCCGTCTCTCCGTCCGTTCGTCCTAATAGAAAGTGTATTTTTCTTATAGCGTGAGTGTAGATCATGACAACCTGAGATATTACCTCTCTGGCACGGTGATCTGTTTGACTTCAGTTAGTCTTGAGGGCTGAATTATTATCATGATTCAGCCGGAATTTTACATTTCTGCAGTTTAAAGTCTCAAAAGATGTATCCCGGACACATTCTACATCATAATAGTAGATAGAATAAGTACTTTTTAACCTTTTATTAATCCAATAAACAAAAAACGTATCAACAATAGCTTAAAAAAGGAGATTTTTACTGAGCTATACGCGTGTGAGGGCGACTCAGAGCAAGCGGTGCTAAATTAAATTAAAGTTTTGTACGAACAAGAAATTAAACAATACGGACGTCAAAAACTGTGATGGTTAAGTATTTAAAGGATGTCTATATTTTTATTATTGTCAGCAAACTTCATGAAAGGACCAAAACCTGCTCTCAGCCCAAAGCCATTACTTCATAGTTCATCTTGAAAAATAATTAATCACAAATATATATATATATATATATATATATATATATATATTTTTTTTTTAAAGGGCTCAGAAATCTTCTAAAACAGCTGTTTTTAATAAACAAACAGGAGGAAACGTTCATTTTTCATTTTAAGGTGTGTGTTCATGAACGTGTCACATTCATTGTTGCTTTTATAGATATATAAATATAGAACGTCTGCAGACTTATGCTAATTTTCTTTACAATTTTGTTTTATCGTGTAAGCAGCTCTGAGCATTGCTTTGTGGGACAGCAGACTGTTCTCATTAACAAAAACAAAAAAAAAGCAGGCTGCTCACTGATCGTGATACTTTAACTTGCTCAAGGATTATTATTTTTTTGCATCGGCCTTTTCTGTTTTCACATATTATTATAATTTTGTATTTGTGGCGGAGTGAAGAGGATAATATTTTGATATTATTCTGTGTTTATTTCAGGTTGTCGTGATATTAAAAGCTGACAAAAACACAGCCGAAAGCTCCACAATAATGCAAATAAAAAAATCTGTTTTTTTTAAGAGCAGCACATGAATGTTAAAGTCGTCAGACATCCGACTGAAATCTCACCAAGCAACGTCTGTCTATTATTATTATTATTATTATATTATTAAAAAGTTAGAGAGAAACTTCCGAATCATGTGTTGTTTTTTTAAATCAAGATAAGACAAAACATTTCAATTAAAGTATCTGCAAAAAATATATAATGTTATATACATAGATATAGATATATTGTAATGGGACTATATATATATATATTTATTTATTTTTTGATTAAATAAAAAAAAAAAGTATATATATATATTTATTTATTTTTTTATTAAATAAATTTAAAAAAATATATATATATATTATAATGGGACTAGATAAAAAATATTTTTTTTTAATTTAATTACAACTCAACATCAACGTCTCTTTGCAGAAATCACGACCGAATTACAAGCAAACCTTGTTGTGATGTTTCATGCAGGAACTAAGGTTGAAAAAAAAGTCGTTATTTACATTTTTTTAGTCCCATTTAATTGGAGAGAAGGCAGAAATCTCTACGGACAATATCTCCAAATGTATGTATAAATAGCACTAAATGTAAAAGGATGTATCTGTGTGTTGACTTTGGGGTGAACTGTCCCTTTAAGCATGATTCAAGAGACTTTCCTGAACCTCAACTGAAGTGCTTTTGTTGCCTAAACCCAACAACACGCAGGACTCTGGGTACAAAAACAAATATATATATATAAATATATTTATATATATATGTATATATTTGTGGGTATATTTGAGCTGATATTATTACACTCAGGCCTCCTAATAACTATTAATGAGTGCTGCATGAACAAAGTGCAGCTTTGGCTCATCTGATCCGCTCATACATCGATTAAAAACACGGACGTGTTGCACTTCCATGAAAGAGAGACGTTTCTCTCACGGAGCCATTGTCTGAATTTAAAAGTTCCACTTTTTTCTTTTTTTTTTTACTGTTGCTGGTTCCTGGTTTTTTTTTTGTTTTGTTTTTCATGGGTCTCTGGTTGGAGTCCTCGGCCCCGCGGGGCAGCTGACATGCTTCTCTCATCAAACAGCCTCAGGTGCATCCTGGTACAGCAACCAACTGCCATGATATCCACACACACACGCACACACACACACGCACACACACACACACAGGAGCTACTCTTAAAGCTGCTTTTATTCCCACCACATCGTATGGACCAGTATGAGGAAGATGTTTGTCCCTGTGAGAAGTTGTACTTAAAGGGACAGTACACCCCTAAATCACAAAAACATCTTTTTCCTTTTACCTGTATAGTTTTGTTTTTGTTTTTCAATCTAAAATGCCACCGTGAATAGAAATGGGTTCTTAATGACTGACTTGTTTAAATAAACTTTAAAAAGAAAAATGGATAATTTGGGTGAACTGACCCTTTAAACCCTCAACTGTCAAAGTGATGCAAGTTTATTTTTGTTTTACTTGTTTATATCTGCACCTGCTCTCTTTGCGCAACTCCCGTCTCCTAGAAATGACGTACAGTTTATCAATCTAAAATGTTTCTTTGATATTCTGGAGTTCAGGCAACAAAATCCCTTTTTTTTAAGGTGAAGGAAAGACTTTTGACTTCCTCAACCGAGATCTTTCTTTGACTCATTCTTAAAGGAACAGTTCACCCCCAAAAACAAAAAACACACATTGTTCCTCTTACCTTTAGTGCTGTTAATCAAACTCGATTCTTTTTGGCGTGTATTGTATATTGGCTGTAGAGATGTCCGTTACTCAGGATAATAAAGACTTTGTTATGAGCAGTTTCATGCAGGAACTATGGTTGAAAGATAATACTTCCAACATGAAACGACAGTGTGTTTTGTTGCGTGTGTATCACTTTAAGCAACACAAGCCGAGTGTCACGTAATCCCATTATATCAGAGAGAACCCAGAAGCAAAAAGCAGAATTTACTCTGTAAAAAGGCAGTATTCTTTTACCACTTAAGAAAAATCAAACACAAACAATCGTCCTATATTATATAAATAAATTAAAGAATTAAAAATAAAGACAAAGTGCAGCATCACACGGACTCGTCTGTGTGTGTGGAGGATGCAGCTGTGAGGGAATAAAAGGAGAAACAGGTGAGCCGTCCTTACCTGCCTGCTCGGCTGGAGCCTCCGACTGCTCCACCGTGTCTGCGCTCATCTTAATATCTGCAACGATAAATATGGCTGATTTTCCTGCAGGATTGTGGCTTTAACGGGACAGTGAAGCGCCCAGGAAAATGATGTAGAGTTTATTCTAATGGCTTCCCCCTCCCCTTCCACCACACAAACCTCTACACACTCCTAGTTGTAATATTCATAAGCGAGGCTGGTATTCCCTGTGAAGCACTTTTATGAAGGATAACCACACACAAACTCTTATTTAAACTCCATGAATATAAGTGATAGAAGCCACTGATGAGCCTGTTCAGGTTGAGAGCGACTCACCTCGGACAGACCAACAGTGTGAGTCCCTCCGGTTGCCGTCCGTCCGCTCTGATTATTCAAAATTTTATGGCACATTTAATATTTGTGTCCTTGTATCGTTTTTCTCTGTGTGAACATGAATTATTTGTAAAAATCGATTGTGGATAACAAGATGTTGTGTTGTTAGTGAAGGGAGAAGCATTTTATCCAAAGATTTTGCAAAAAAATGTTTGTACTATTTCATAGTTTTGACAAAAAAAAAATTATTATTTATTTTTATTGATACAGAATGTAACTCAACTAGTAAATTAATTATGAAGAATTAAGCTACCTAGCAGTATATTAAGTAATTAAAATGTGTCCCACCTTAAAGTGATGAACACATTAATGCTTGATTAATTATAATCATTAAAAATAGGTCATTCTGCATATTGAGTACTTTTATTTCTGGTACTTTCTGGTACCTTTAGATGTTGATATTTTCATATATATATTTATATATTTTCTTTTTTATTAAAGATTAAAGATCTAAACTATTCTTCCACCACTATCCTCGGGTCGCCTCTGTGAGTCCACGGCCTGTCCAGCAGGTGGCAGTAACTCCCCATTAAGCTGCCTGACGAACGCGACACAAGTAAAATCCAGCGAAGAAGAAAAGAAGCCATCTGATTGGTTATCGCTGGGTGACGGAACGCTCCAGAGCGAGCGCGACCGCTACATCTTCAATTTAGGGGCGAAAACCCACCCAAAACAACCCGTTTTTCAGCGTAATTTCCGCCTTTACACAACGGGAGCCGGACACATTGAGGTCTCTAATGTCAGATGAACCAGCCTGCCGTGTTGCCTGGGGAGATAATGTAGTTTATCGGTGTGTTTATCAGGTGTAACCGTCTCTGGTTCAGGTAAGCGAGCTACCGTGCTAACGCCAGTTAGCCTAGCGTCAGAGCTATAAATAACCCCTGATGTTTCCGGTCCCTTCAGGTTGAACCCGTTATTTTATATTTTATTTTAATAACCATAACTGATAACGTTTGTATTTATCTGTGCTTTTGTTGCTGTTATTTTTGACGTTTTCTATCGTTTCCTTCAATAATAAATATTTTTATAAATATTTTTTTAATATAATAAATTAAATAAATAAATAATGTTGATACCATACATATTAAATAATTCGCCAAATTAATTTTTTACATGTGAAATAATTTTTGGCCCCCAACATAATAATTTATAATAATAATAATAAAAAAGTGTATAGTGCTTTAAAGGGTACTGAAGGCACTTTACATGGTAAAAACAAACAATTAAATTATGCAATCCTCCATAATTGGGCCTTCATTGGGACTCCATTGGGAGTAATTTGGGCCCTTTGGAGTCTCCTACAGATTAAAGATGTTTATACTGTGATGTTAAGTGTTAACTAGACTAACCTTCTGTTTCTATTGTGCAGTTTGAAGAAGAGCTTTTCTAAAGCAACATGTTGTCTGTTAAATATGTTAATTAATTGTGAAACACTTGAAACTAGAAGCTGTTCGTCTTTACACATGTTGATGCTATAAGCTTCCAGTTTCTTCTTCTCTTATTCAGCTGTGGCTCAGAGGATCTTTTTCTCTTTCAGTTGTCAGTCTGGTTGAAACATCATACAAAGCAACATTATTTGTAAAGAGGACTTTCTACAAGCTAAAAGCATGAGAGACAAGTCAACAGTCAACCTTATGTGGCAGGAAATCTTTTGAGTTTTGACAGTTGTTGTTTACTTCACATGAAACAAAAAACAGGCCACAATGTTTACATATTGATAACTTTACTTGTGTTGCACTTTTCTAAACAGAGTGAAACAATAACACTTGATGCTAAAATAATGAGACTACCAGAAACATTTCCAATTAAAACACAGAATAATAAAATTATGTGGCGGCTTCAAAAGACACAAACCAAAGCGGGCTGAACAAAGTTAAAATTGATAGAAGTTTTTAGAAGGGGTGTATTAATTAGGTATTTTTCTATTTAATATGATAATATAATATATTTAACTAGTAGAGACTTGAACCCTCAACCGTTGTCTTTTTATTTTATTCTGCATTTACTGTTTTTAAACTCCTGCGTTGCATTACGAGATGATTAATTAGAAAACATTAAAAGCAGAAACACTCTTCCATGTGAAGGATGTCCCTCACCAAACTACGACAAAAACAAGTTTCAAGCTTCTGAAAAGCTGATAAGAACTTAAAGAAGTATGATTTTTTTTTTTGTTTTAAAATGGTCAACAGTCACGTAAAACGTAGAATGCCGTCTGTGTTTCTATCTACTTCAGTGACAGAAATATTAGCGCTGTCAAAAAGTCTGAATTCTTAAACTTAAACCACAATTAAATATAGTTTGTTTCAACAATGCTTTTCTTTTTAGACCACCGGCTACGACTTCTTTGATTGGTCCCTGAGGTCAAGCACTTAAAACTAGCTGAAATGGATGAACAAAGTGTTGAGGTTTGTAACACACACACACACACACACACACACACACCAGGCTAACAGCTGGATGATGAGGCCTCAGACTTTTAGAGGCAAGAAGAGAGAAGTCAAAGGTCAAGCATTGTTTTTGTGGTGATTTTATGCTAAAACACAAAAAATGTGTCGAGCTTTGACCTTTTGACCTTTCTGTGAACGCAGCAAATGACTAGGCGGCTGCTTGTGCTGCTATTAAAGATGAAGAGAAACCTAATGAGAGTTTCCGAAGTTCACACATGCAGTCTGTCCTTGAAATGTAACAGAAGAAAATAGTGTTAATAAATGCGGAATACGTCTTTTTTCTGTTTTTTATTTTAATCTAATTGGTTAATCTCACTGAAATCAAGATTTATTTTGCAAGTGAGACCTGAGAACAAACAACACACAGCCAGTCACATACAAACCGCATCAGAAAGAATCACAGACAATTCTGAAGTTTAAGTCCAAATTAATTGAGACTTTAAAGCTTTATTGTCTTTTGTAAATCCTTCCAAAGTTCAGTATTTACTCGTGGGGTGTCAAGAGTTGAACAGTGGCTTTATACTTGAGGAGAGATTTGAGATACTGAGGCAAGTGATGAGTATGAAACACAGGCCACAGGAGTAAACTGTAAAAAGTAGTTTTACGGTGGAAAGAGCAGCATCTTCATGATGGTTAGTTACACAATGGTGTTCCTGTCCTCAACAATGTGTTTTAACACATTTTAATCTATAGTTTTTGCACCACTTACTCCTCATGAGGTTTAAAGGTAAGACTGCTATCTAACCAACATTCCAGATAGAGCTAAAATTTAACAACTTGTGTTTCTGTAGAGTTATGTTTATGGTTTATAGGAAAATGTACTGTATTTTTTTAATTACGGCTTCTGGAAAATATGACATTTCTTTGCTCATCATCATCATCATCATTCAGTAAAAGTTTGAGGTTAAAGCCGGACTGCAATCTAGACACGGCTTGGGTTGGAAAAGAGTCACAAGGTCGTATCATCTGCATAAAAAAGGACATATTATTAGGACTTATGAATAAGTACTTCGCAAGAAACCTGCTAACCTTTGTGACTCATATGACGTTCAGTTTTTTGTTGATTGACGTCGATTCCACCTCGTTGACGCGATCTCTGCCGCTGTGGTCGGTGTCGAACTGAGCCGAGTCATCTCTCCCCCTCCTCCCCCCTCCCCCCTGCAGAGCATCGCGGAAGTGTTTCGCTGCTTCATCTGCATGGAGAAGCTGAGGGACGCTCGTCTCTGCCCTCACTGCTCCAAGCTCTGCTGCTTCAGCTGCATACGAGTAAGTCGGCCTCGTGTGTGTGTGTGACGCAACATTTTAGCTAGCATGGCGCCAGAATAAATCATTATAGGACATTGCGCAGACATTTTGGTTGTTTTGTTGTACGTCTTATTAATTTAGGATATTGTGTGAATAATATTAAGAATTAAAAGTTCATTGCTTTATGAAAGGGTGCACTTGGATTATTATGCTGTTATGTTATTATTATATCAGTGGGATGAAATAGCTCTTAAAATAACAATAATATTGTTTATCGCAATTAATTCAGGGAGAATATATTGTCCAACAAAAGAAGATATCTTGACACTATCTTCACTGCTCTATATTCTGCTCTTAAAGGACCAGTGTGTCGAATTTTAGGGGATTTATTGGCAGAAATGGAATATTATATTATCAGTAATAAGTATGTTTTCTTTAGTGTACGATCACCTGAAAAATGTGTTATCGATACCTTTAGAATAAGACCTTTTTATACGGAGCGGTTTCTTTTCTCGTAGCCGGTCGTCATGTTTCTACGGTGGCCCGGAACGGACAAACCAAACTCTGTCTCTAGATACGGACATTCATGTTGTCACGTCTTCGGGTGGAGAAGTTTCAGTTGGTTGCAATCTGCGAACTTGCCGCCAAAAATCATACACACACCACCTTTTTCTTTTTTTTTAAAGGCGTAAATTCCGATGTTACTCACAAACCGGTTAGTTATGAATACGTTTTGATAGCCAGCGGTTCTCATAATCATGTTCTGGCAGAACGGGACAAATAAAGGCTTAATTTTGGGTGTGAAAGGAAGGAAGGAAGTATGTATGCGTCGTTTGAGACGCTGAACTTGAGCCAAAGTCAACATGATTAGAGGTTTGTGAAAGGCCCTGTAGACATCCTGAAAAAGGCTGATCCGTTTAAGAATACTCCAGTGATTGAGTATTGCACTTACATGAACTTATCAGATTCAAAAGAGACAGAAAAACACAAACAATGGGCAAAGTTAAAACATCAGAGGCAAAGTTATCCTGACGTATAAAGGCAAGCTCCAAAAACTCTGTATCCTACATTTCCCACAATGCAGCGCACTAGTGTCTTTTTCTAACGTATTATAGATGTGGGCATTTACCAAACAGAGCATGTGTTGGGACACATTTGATGCTTGTGAGTATTTATGGAGGTTTTATATATATAAATAAATAAATAAATAAAAAAGAATAGTTTTTCACATTCCAATTTAAATATATATATATTCTTAAGAATTTAAATTAATTAGCAAATAAACTGCTTTACCCATGTTCATGGAAATGAAGTAACGTGTCACCCAGTGCAACATTAATTATTTTTAAAATAGTTTTTAGACTTCTTTCTTGGAGCTCTTAAAATATATCAGACTTCAGGCTGCATATGGTCTCGTTAGGTTTAATTCATTGACTGTTTTTGGTCTTTTCATGTGATTTTAATTTCTAATAGTGAGACTATGAAGTTCTTCCAGCTGTATCCTGAGTGGAATCGTGTGTATTTAATAATAACGGCATGTTTGGTGCGGTCGTCCCTCGATGCAGTAATCATTAACTGTAACGTCTTGTTTGACAGCGGTGGCTGACGGAGCAGAGAGCCCAGTGTCCACACTGCCGGTAAGCAGCTGCTCACACACGTCTGCACCCCAACTGTTTATTGTTTATGTTCAGAGTGCAACTTTTAACACGTTTTCTTTTTTGTAGAAACGTAACCAGCATAGAGGACATTGCCTTTTTCAAGATTTCACATAAAAAAAATAAAAATAAATAAATAAAAAGTTAAAATGTGTGCTTGTCAACATGCAGGGCTCCGCTCCAGCTGAGGGAGCTGGTCAACTGTCGCTGGGCGGAGGAGGTCACCCAGCAGCTGGACACCCTGCAGCTCTGCAGCCTCACCAAGCACGAGGACAACGACAAGGACAAGTGAGCTCCTCCTCCTCCTCCTCCTCCTCCTCCTTCTTCTTCTTCTTCTTCTTCCTCTTCTTCCTCTTCTTCTTCCTCCTCCTCCTCCTCCTCCAATTGGTTTAAAAAGTACACCAAACGTATAATCTGGGATTAATGGCTCACCCGTCTGACGTTTAGAAATACACAGAATGTTATTTTGATTATCTCGTTGGCGTGTCGAGAGATTTAAATCATCAAAGTCAACGGTGCTGCGACTTCTGTGACGTGTAAAATACACGGATATCGATCCTGCTGCTGCGTTACACCGACAGGTATTTAATAAACTCAAAGGAAAGAATACTTCATACAAACAGAATATTGATGTTTCTGCAAAAACCTTATTAGAAAATCCTTTTCAATCTGCCTCTTTTAGGCTCCAAGTTAATCACTAAAAAGTGCATTTAAATGGACATTTCAAACTGGATTAGGTGCGAAATGAAAGAGACACAGAACATGCATGCAATGTGTTTTGTGATTGGAGAGGACATTATAGAAAATTGCAAAGATTGTGTCTGTTGCGCACCTCGCAGAGCTGAGGCTGATGTTCAGACGCCGTCCTGCATGTGGAGGAAGTTTATCACCTCCATCGCTGTATTTGTTCATCAAGGAGGGACTTTGTGTTGCTGACTCTTTGGCAGGAGGCTTGTTTGACGTGGCGCGTAAAACGAGAAAAAATAAAAAAAAGAGTGAAATTTGGCTCACCAGTGTGCCCTGTGGGGAGGCATGGTAACGTTTCACAGCTTTTATTTTTAGACTACAGTTTGCATGCAGCGTTACAACCCTACAAACTTACAATAAACATTTTATTTAGTGTGTGTGTGTGTGTGTGTGTGTGTGTGTGTGTGTGTGTGTGTGTATGTATGTATGTATATATATATATATTTTTTTTTATTTATTTATATATATATATTTTATTTATTTATATATATTTATATTTTATATATATTTTATTTATTTATATATATTTATTTATATATATTTATATTTTATATATATATTTTATTTATTTTATATTTATATTTATATTTGTCTCGTCCAGCACGGTGGCCACACCTTCAAGCCTCTGGTGGAGATCTACGAGCAGCACGTGACCAAGGTGAAGGACGAGGTCACAAAGCTCCGCCGCCGCCTCATGGAGCTCATCAGCCTGGTGCAGGAAGTGGTGAGGAAATACCGAAATCTAAAAGAGCTCGGCCACGACATTTTTACTGCCCACATTCACTCTTAGAGGATTAAACCGTTCTATTTTGGACTCTCCTGTAGCGCCATCCTCTGGCCAACAATGGGCTTCAAGAAAAAGGAGATTAATATATATATATAGTAGGTGATAGAGACCTACGTTAAGGCCTCGGGGGAAAGATGTCAAAGTAAATCAGATTTTTTTTTTTTAAACAAATTATGTGTTCTTTTTTATTTAGATTTCTATCTAATAGTTTGAAGCTTCATAAAGTTGATATCCAAATTCTAACTCAACATTTGAATGCTGTGCAGCTTTAATTTATTTTGCATGTCTATTCCTTCTGTTTGAACCCAGTGTTTCTGCACAGATAAAGATCAGGCTACACTAATAATATTATATATTATATAATATTAGTATCATTCCATTTGTAGAATTAGATTCTGTCATGGCTGCATGGGATTGTTTCCAACTCCCGTGATCCAAACCTTTCCAATATCTCCAGCGGTGTAAAGTCCAAATAATTTGAAAAAAGATGGAACCACTTCCAAAATCGATGTGTTTATTTAACGAAATATTCTGCTTCAATCTATATTTGTTGGCGTTTAGCCTTTCAAAAACAAAATGTTCACTGCAGGCAAATAAATTTGTTCTCGACAACAAAGGGAGGAACGAGGTGATGAAGCAGCATTTCCAATTTAATATAATCAACCGTCGAGCTACGAGCTGATTACTGAGCTCAACTTATTTTGCATGTATGAGGAAAAAATAGAGTAAAAAGTCTGAGAAACCACAGTGATCATCAAACCATCTGTAATATAATTTCTTATTAATATCAACTGCTCATCGCATGAATACCCCAGCAGAACAGTCACCATGGTCATTAATAAAGTAATTGAACCACCACTTCACTGACTATAAAACATAGAAATACCTTCCTTTTTAAAAAAAAAAAAGACAATTTATTTCATTTAAAAAATGTTGGAATAGTGGAGGCGTACCGCTGACTTCCACTAGATGGCACCAGCGTGTTGCTATTTCAGTTGATGTCTGTTAAACTTTTGTGTGTGTGTGTGTGTGTGTGTGTGTGTGTGTGTGTGTGTTGTTTTGTGTGTGTGTGTGTGTGTGTGTGTGTGTCTCCCGTGTCATGGGGTCAGGAGAGGAACGTGGAGGCTGTCAGGGGAGCGAAGGACGAGCGGGTCAGAGAAATCCGAAACGCTGTGGAGATGATGATCGCTCGTCTGGACAACCAGCTCAAGAACAAACTCATCACCCTCATGGGTAAGACGACACCGCTCTGAGGAGTCTGACTTCAGCAGAATCTCCTCAAAGCTGCTTACATCGGTTTCCATCAGTGGGTTAAATGTGAGTCTTGTGTTTCAGTGAACCAGAACTGAACTTAACACGAAAGAGAAGCACAGTTGATTTTTACATTAAAATCAGTTTTTGTCATTTTATAATAACCTCAATTTAAATTAATCCTTAATCTCATTACACGTTCCAGTTTTACACGTTGGTCTCAGGTAAAAAAATAAGTGGCACTTTTATTTAAGTCATAATCTCAATGTTACAATGTCAGACTTAGAAACAAGGAGAAAGTAATCAGATCCTTTACTTCAGTTAAAGTAACTATAACACACAGAAAAAACAGTCAAGTTCCTGCAATGAAAATGTTACTTCAGTCGAAGTATTATTTATTTATGATATTTATTATGATATTTTTTATTATTTATAAGATGTTATCTATGTTCTCTTCAAATCCACAAGACTCCATTGACAAAACTTAAATTTTACCGGGCAGAACACATGAGTTGCTGGTCTTCCACTGCTTTGATCAGTTAGCTAGTTAGCTAGTTAGTTAGTTAGCTAGTTAGCTAGTTTGTGTTATTGTGCGTCTTTGGTGAATCCAAACTAATCCTTTAAAACCCCAAAGTCACACAATAATGTAAACAAACCAACCGATCGAGGTAAAAGTAGTGTTTTTGTTCGTGGAGCCTCGTGGCTTTAAAGAGAGCAAAGATAACCGCTTCAGTTTCTTGTCAGAAAGGCTGTATGACAGCAAGGTAAGGAGAGGAAAATATCCTAAATATAGCGTTCACTTAAACTGATATGGATTCTTGTGTCTAAAATACGTCCGCAGCAGAACTACCGTAGTCAAACACCGACTCTGGAGGAGAACTTTAAAAAACCGACCTTTACAACCCCGTCATGGATCGTGGATGAAGCCATTAAGGACATTAATGTAAACCTTTGTCAGACTGACACAACGCCGTCCCTTTTTTTTTTAAATACCTTTATGACGTCAGAAATGTTTTCCGTGTCTGAAAAGACGCCTCGACTGACACGACGATGCGTCTAAAGGTTGAGACCTTTAACCCAACCGCACGAGCAGACTCCCCGCCGAAAGCCGGGAGAGGAAACCTTTTATAGCTTCGGGGGCAAAACGCAGCTGAAATATTTATCCGGACTTGAGTGGATCCGTGCACTCAGCGCCCGCAACCTGCACACGCTCGCCGGCCTCCATCAGGCCTGACATTCAGCGTCGGCGCACACGCTGAAAATAGAAATGTGCTCCTCCCCACCAGGCCAGAAGACGTCCTTGACCCAGGAGACGGAGCTGCTGGAGTCTCTCCTGCAGGAGGTGGAGCATCAGGTTGGTGTCCATTCGTTGAGATGCACCGCATGTTGTTGTTTGTGTTAGTGTACGCTGTGTGTGTGGTGTCTTGTGTTACAGTGTTTCATGGTTATAAATTATACGGTGCATCTTAAATCCCCTGCACCCTCAAAATAATTATCACATTCTATATTTAATAGTAAAACGGCTGTATTGTAACTATTTTTAATACCAAATTACTGGTGGACAGAGGAACTATAAGCTGTCATTTTTACCTGGCAGACAACAGGAGTGGCTGATCGTCCGCTTCCTGAATCAGCTTAGTTTGTTTGTCGTTGTGTGACTTTGGTGTTTTTAAAGAGTCGATCAGATTCACTAAAGTCACAAAAACAAACTTACTGCGTTTAGATCCAGCAGAAATGATTCAATAGGATTTTATTTTAATTTTTACTGACCAACAAATTAAATTCTAAAGAAAACACAACACTATAATTTTTCTTTGTTTCGGGAGTAAGTACAGGTTTATAAAATTAATATTATTTTCATTGCACTGGATTGTTTATTGCATTTATATATGCATTTTTTTTAATTATGGGAAAACTTAAAAACTGCATAAAATCCAGTTAATGAAAAATCAAGACGTGTCTACTTAAGAAGAAAACCAAACTTACAAAAAACAATTAAAAAGGACACAAAAAAAAAAACATTATTTGGAAAAATAAGAACAAGGTGTGTGTGTGTGTGTGTGTGTGTGTGTGTGTGTGTGTGTGTGTGTGTGTGTGTGTGTGTGTGTGTGTGTGTGTGTGTGTGTGTGTGTGTGGAACAGTAATATAATTTTTTTGTTGAACAGCTTCACTCCTGCAGTAAGAGCGAGCTGATCTCCAAGAGTCCAGAGATCCTGCTCATGTTCCAGCAGGTCCATCGTAAACCCATGCAGTCCTTCGTCACCACGCCGGTGCCTCCGGACTTCACCAGGTAATCAGCTCACCTGTGGGAAAGTTCACGTGAAGAGTCCGACTGCAGTGGAACAACAGGGCGCGGCTACAGCTGCATGTGGCAAATAGTTTGTTTATTTATTATTTAAGTTTTCATTTAGATGGTGGACTGTGGTCCAAACAAGTCACGGTTAAAGGGAAACTAACGGTTATGTTCATTGTCGATTTATTTTCTCTTCTCTTATAAACTGTGAAACACGTCGGTCGGGATGACGTCCTCAAATGTCCAGAAATCAAAGATATTCAGTTTTCTGTCATCGAGGATCAAAGAAACCAGAAAAATAATCACATTTAAGACGTTTTTTCTTTTTCTTCATATATAATCACTCAAACCGATTTAATCGATTATCCATTAATTTAATAGTTGACGACAAATTGATTAATCGTTAAAACTTTACGCAGTTCTACCCGGACCCATGGCCACTGTGCGATACATTTAATGAGAATACATATAAATAAAGTCCAAAGTAATGTACAAAATAATAAGTAATACATAGAATGCAAGATAAATAAATTGACTAATTGTTTGAGCGCAATATTTCAAGAAGCAAAAACGTGAATGTGTTCATTATGTATCTTTAAAAATGGATTCCAGGATGAGGAAGTGATGTTATAATTATTTTTACAGTAATGAGCTTCATATGAATCAATGTTTGTGTAACGTTCCATAAAGTAGTTGTTTATATACCAAGAAATGTAAAGGATGCTGCTTTGATTATTATTATTATTATTATTATTATTATTATTATTATTATTATTCAGGTGTGTTTAATGTATTTAACTGATACAGAAGAGAGTAAAAGTCAGTAAATGTTGATTCGGTGAGTGAAATGTTTATTTCTGTGTGCTTTCAGTGAGCTGGTTCCTGCCTACGACTCCAGCACTTTTGTTCTGGTCAACTTCAGGTAAATTCTCTCTTCTTGTTTTTTAAGTCATTGCTGCTGCAGCAGAAGGACCTCAGAGCTGCGTATGTTTTAGTAAATGATCTAAAAACAGGATTTTATGTTGCGGTGATAGATAAAACATTCATACGAACCGTAGACTTTATATAAGACGTGGACGTAGTCAGCTGTTGGTTTGTGAACTGACGTTTTGAAGCCTCGAGTTCGGCGTGTTGGCCGTCGCCATCTTGGCTATTTTACAACCAGTGAACAGGAAGTGACCATATTTGGACTGAAGAGGACGTAGAGACGCCGTATACGTCTCTGGTAGAGACCTGTCAATCACCTTGTAGCCCCGCCCCTAAAGCATCCCCTGCTTTACATAATTTACTAAATGAACATCATGCTGTATTGAAGAAGACTTGAAACTAGAGATTGAGACATAAACTCATGTTTACAATGTTTACTGAGGGAATAAATCAAGAGAGAAGTAGAGTCATTTTCTATAGACTTCTATACAACCAGAGGAGTCGCCCCCTGGTGGTCAGGAGAGAGAATGCAGCTTTAACACATGAAGCTTTGACTTCTATACAACCAGAGGAGTCACCCCCTGGTGGTCAGGAGAGAGAATGCAGCTTTAACACGTGAAGCTTTGGCTTCACTTTTCTGATCCGGAGGTTGCCGCCTGGTACAAACCAGCTGGTTTCGAGGATGCTCCCACCTTTAGGGTACCTGAGTTATAATTAGTAACTACTGTTATTGTAATTCTGTACGTTTTTCTACAGAAGCTCTACAGAAACCATTCAAAATGTCAAAATGAAAAAAGAATTGTCTCAGTAGCCTCCACCACTACTACTACTACTACAGCCTTTACTGCTACTTGATGGCACCGGTTTACCACAGAGTAGTATTAAAGTATATGTATATCTGAAATGAACAAAGTGGATCACCACGAGGAAAAATAACAGAGGAGAAAGTGGCTGTTGACAAAGAGGATGAGGAGCGCTTTGAAGCAGTTCCTCCCACCGCTGAATGCATTTCAAGAGCTTTGTCCACTTGAAAGCTGAGACTTAAACCTGGAGGACCCCGAGCGCACCGCTCGGATGAATACGCGTGGTGTCCACACGGCTTGATTTTATGTGTGTGTGTGTTTGATGTGTGTGTGTTTTTGTGTGTTTGTAGCACCCTGAGGCAGCGGGCTGACCCGGTCTACAGCCCTCCTCTACAGATATCCGGGCTCTGCTGGAGACTCAAAGTCTACCCCGTGAGTTTCTCTTCCACTAATGTTTTACTTTATATTTCACACAAAGGCATGTTGAGATTAATAAATGCGTATTTTGTTGGATGATGAGTTTTGAGATGAAGTGGTATTTCCATCTTTAGTCTCGGCTTGTTTTTTGCACAGCTTACAAATTACTTTGTTAAACGTCCTCGTTGTTTGTTTGATTTAAAACCAAAGAATCTCCAAATAGACACATAGCTAATTAATTTGAAGTTTCCAAGCTTCATTTATAATGTACACTTTCAAATTATTATTATTATTAATTACTTAAAGAAACATTCTGTGCAATTTTTCCATCGACTTCCACCTTTTTCTCTCCAACACACATAGCGAGCCATGAAACCTTGTGTCCTTACCTTTTGTGATCATCTTAATCCAAAAGTCCACATTTATTGAAAAAAGACAGATGTAACATTTTCCAAAGTTCACAACAAATGTTCTGCTTCAATCCATATTTGTTGGCGTTTAGCCTTTAAAAAAACCTACATGTTCAGTGCGATTAAAAACTGTTTATTCTCCCGCTCGCACCTCGTCAGCGGGGGGGTCAAGCAGCAATCTAACAGCACCATGAATTACATTTATACAACCACAATATCACACGTATGCTAGCATGTATCTTTTTTTGAGAAACAGAATAAAGCACAGAATTCACAACATGCGTTGCATAGTTGAATATCGTTCAGTTATCGACCAACATTTATGGAACTGTAATAAATAATATAACCGGTTCTAAGCTTTCCAAAAACAAGTGCGTGTGTCTCAGAGTTGGTAACTCTTGGTGTTTCTCCAGGACGGTAACGGTGTGGTCCGAGGGAACTACCTGTCCGTGTTCTTGGAGCTGTCTGCTGGACTTCCTGAAACATCGAAGTATGACTCATTTCTTTCACGCTGACGTTGGCGCGAGGACTTCTCAACCCACTCAGCAGTTGTGATCATAACGGGATGAATTATTG